>JAKGSA010000935.1:59299-81783 GCA_033558755.1 Philaethria dido | reverse complement strand
ATATATATATATATATATATATATATATATATATATAATAATTTATCTCATATATGAAATACTTGCCGAGTGACTGATAGACATAGAAAATTAAAATTTGAATTATAGGTTCCTCGGGGAGTGAAGAACTAAGAGAGGATTTCTCGAAATTTCTACGAAAATAGGAAGAAATGGGATTTTAGATTTTTTTAGTCGACGCGGTAAAAGTCGTGGATCGTGATTCGTAGTCGTAGCTGTAGCTAGTAATATGTTTTCCCCATTTTGTTTGTTTGATTTTATGAACTTGCCATGCTATTGCCGTTTTGTAATTCCGCCAAAACCTAAAATTCATTTCTTTATATTCAAATATTAATGTCGGAATTCTTATTTAAAGCTCGCCTACACTTTTTCGGAAACCCTTATACCAAAAATTATGCATTCAACGTTTAGTGGGATAGTGTTGGCTTAACGTTGTCTGTCAGGTATAGGTATATTAATGATGCCCTCCACTATAACCACCATCGTAAAGCTATTGAAACTTGACTTAAATCTCTTTCGGGACATTATGTTATAATATAAGATAGTATTGAGTTTCTCTATTATCTATAATATCTAAAATAAATGTTTTTAAAAGCTGACGTGCTCATAGCACTGGTAGACAAAGTGCAGCGTTGAGTTCCACCACACAATACCTAATCTGTCGAATTCAGATTGAAAGCGGGAGACCGAGTGTGTTGACACTAGGTTATCTCTGTCTACCATGATATACGGAGAAAAAGCGTGTAGATATGACATTGATAAAACAAAGACCCTTCGCTTCTACACAAACTATGCATTGCCATAGTAATTAAAACATAAAATTATAATCAAACATACCATAAAATGAAATGTTGCCATCTTCTAAAGCCTCTGTTTTTAAATTCAAGAGTTCTCTACAGCGAAGCCTCCATATGTAACCCTCACCGCCCCTTTGATCTACAAGTATTTCTTTTTACTCTTTCCTAATTAAGTCCTAAGATCACTTTAATTACACTGAGCTTTACTCCACTCTCCTCTGAATACCGTAAGAGACTGAGACTTGCAAAAAAAGTCGCCATCTGCATTTGATAATAGAATACATTATTAGGAACCCTCGAATAATTAAAAATACGCGTGAACTCAAATAATCGTGAATTAACCCTTTGCATGCAAATTAGTTTGGGATGCGACGAAAAAATCACAACCGGTCTCGTTTCCAGGTGGTATTATTTTAGCTACTTATTTTGTTCATATATGCACATATTTTAAATTAATGTGGAGTAGTTTTTTGGTGTTATTTTAAAGTTATACAATATATTTTTTGTTTCGTATAACGTGCGATAGTCGCTCTATTCTGCGCATTTATCAAGTTAAATTGAATCCGAGAACTATATATGCAAATAAGTATAAATTTTCCTTGAGAAAGATTTAAATCCATAACCATAATATATTGTCAAACATTTCTTAACGACATTTGCAAGTTATGAAAAACTATGAGATGTATATTATTATGATATTTCTAAATATATAACAAATAGTATAAGACAAATTAAGTTTACAAGTATTTAATACAAAATATTTAATTGTAAAATTTTATTTTCCAACTGACGTCAATGAACGAAACGAACTTTCAACAATAAAACGTGCATCCAACATTAATGCATTTGAATATTCTAAAAAAACTAATACAATCTTTTGTCTTCATTTGAAATATTGAATAAGAAAAGAAAAGTATAGAGTAAAACAGTGGCAGAAACGGAAATTCTTTCAAAGATCACCTACCCACCTGCCGCAGGGGGACAAAATTTGAATTTGAATACAGACGCGGAAGGGTTAAGACGTTTGCTTTTTGTACTGAACTTTGTTTGAAATTCTTCACTTCATTTGTCAATGTATGCAATTTTCAACGCTATTATTATGATTTAGAGATTATTTTCTCACAACGTGAATATTTTTTAATTAATTATATTTTGTTACATTGAAAATTCTTACTCTGCTTGATATCTCTATAGTTAACAGAATATCTATATACTAAACTTTTGTTCAACATTTTTTCTCTAAGTTAATCAAAAAAACTCTTCAATTACAAAGAAATGTTTACTCAAGCTACATTTATTGTTCACAATTTGAACATATTTTTGAAAAAATATATATTTTTTTTTTTTTTTATGGATACCGATAACGAGCAGAAGCGGACCGCTGATGGTAAGTGGTTACCTTCGCCCATGAACATCTACAACACAAGAGATGTACTCAGGATGCGTTGCCAACCCAGAGGATACAGATGGAAAGGGGAGGATAATGTAGTATCCGCCATCGGAACCACCACATTTGGGGGAAAGGATGGTGGGAAAGGGGAAATCCTTGGTTAGCATGCCATCGAACCGGAACACATCATAAGATATTTGGCGGTTCGTCTTTGACATGATAGTGGTCGCGAGCCAGGCGGAGGACGAACCTCCTACCACCAAAAAAAAATTGAAAAATATATATAAAACTATATACAAATAGTTTAAAATATCTATAATTCTTCCAATATCAGATGTAATTAGCATATTGAAGGTAATTTCGTCATACCTTCCAACAACATTCAACCCCAACAATTAGCTCACAAAGACAAGATTCTCACATACAAATACATACGTTCTCACGATTCAAGACAACCATGAATACATTAACGCGTTATTAAGAAAAAACCTTTTATCTATTGAAATCATTCCTTATACTGGCTAGAATTTAATTTGAATGAGAAAAAGTTGTGTAAGGGTTAGATATTATTCTAAGTGTCAAAATTGCTCTTCCGCATCCTGTTACAGATGGCTCATTTGAATATTGAGTATAGATATTTGCATGACTATATCGGTTTTAAATTTTCTTAGTATTTTTACAAAGGACAATTTTAACTTTTCGCACGGTGAAGGGTTTTAAAGGTCGTAGTGTCCCTTAGATTGTATGGTAATGAGATTAAATATTTTCGTTCTGCTGTCATATTTTCTTGTTTATAGTTGTTCTAATGTTTCTTTGTAAGGGTGATAGATGTTTACTCATGGTGTTCCCACGAAAGCTTAGTTTTACGCGAAGTAAATTTTAAATTTATATTATAAGGGTGTCATACAGGAATAGAAACATTTACTCAGTAATTTTAGATCGCCTGTCGTGGCGCAGCGGCACAAGCGTGCGACTGTCAAGACGACAGGTTGTGGGTTCGATTCCCACTCCAGGAAATGTTAGTATTTTCATTTCCTGGGCTTGGTAATAAGGCAAAGCGCGGCGTTGAGTTCCTCCATTCAACACACAATGCCTCAAATTGACGGAAAATGGGGAACGGAATTGTTGTAAGAGAACGGAGTGCCTTAACACTAGGTTCTCAGGTTCCCTCTGCCTATCCTGCTATATGTGGGATACAGCGTGAAGTTAAAAAAAAAGTAATTTTAGCTCACATTAAGTAATAAAAATAGTTCAAATATATGTTCTTATATTATTCTTTTTTTTAGCTTCACGCCGTATAAGCATATAGCAAGGTAGACAGAGGGAACTAGGGAAATAGTGCTAAGACACTCTGTTCTCTTTTAACATTTCCGTTACCCGTTTTCCGCCGAACGTATGTATGTATATATATATATATATATATATATATATATTTTATATTATATAAAATTACTAATTTACGAAAAAAAAAAAAAATAATAGCATATTTTCTATATTTGCCAAAAATGAATATTACATAAATATTCATAAGTATAATTTATTCACAATTTCCTTTTATAAATTAATTAACACAAAGAGATAAACTCAAACAACAACAATATAACAAGAACTCTACTATTGAATTCAATACACTTTACATTCAATTGTTCTTCAATTAAATGAATGCAAATACAAATACAATTTTTATTCATATTAAATGAATTAAGAGCAATAAAATATGTTCATCGGACACGCGAATAGTCTATTATAAATAAAGACAAGATTAATTACATATTACAATAACAATAAAAATCGATATTTTTATCGATACTATAATATAAACAGTTGGCACGTAATAAAATGGGTTTGAATAAATTAATTCGATTGTGAGTGTTTGTACACTTTTTTTTTTAATTTATGTGAAACGTAGGTAATAAATCAATTTGCTTTTTGTGATATCGATATTCGGGGGCTTGTAATATGAGTATAGGTAGAGAATACTAGACACTTGTTTCTCCGTTCTACATTTTTGTTTATATAAAGACAATACACGCTATGAAGAATTTGAGCCCCCGGTGCCGCGTTAACAACGCGTTATCTTTAGCAATGTATGATAAGTCACTTTATAAACATGGATGTCCAATCATGGTAGCGTGTATTTTATTAATTTAATATACTTTTTATGTATTAATACTATTGTATATCAATAAGTCTCAAGTTTTCATATAAAAAATGAACATAATATAAAAATTCAAAGTAACATATATTTCCGTTATTAAAAGACGACAGAGACATTCTTGTATTCGCAATATTAAGCATGAGCGTTAATACTAAAAAAGAACTCAAATGGAAGGAAAATAAATTGTCCCCAGCAAGACATTTTAATTCAAGTTAATCGTTCGTGTCTAACCTCTGAAATATATCTGCTGCTTTCTTATTTACGAATGATTACCGTTTTTTGTTAATATGTTATGTTTTTTTGAATGCTGAACAGTTTTTACACTAGAACTGGATAGAACTTAGTGTGAAGGCACTCCGTTCACCACTTTGTGATTAATTCAAGCAAAGACGAAAGACATAGCGTGTTAAGAGGAATTTCACGTTTGTTTATAATATTTTAAAATATTATTAGGTATATTATTTGTTTTAATTTATCCATAAATCGACCAAATTTTATTCCAAGCCTAGTTACGTATTTTAAAAAAGCCTGTTTTACGGTTTTTCACTAATATCTTGATACGCAGAGAGAACTTAGTGTTACTTCGTTTCGAAGATACTTCGTTTTCCACTCTCCACCCACTAAAGACGTGTATCAAGTGGCATTTTATCCTCCTACCAGAGCGGAGAAATGAACACGCACTATGTGGGAGACGGAGTGTCTTAACACTAGGTTCCCTCTGCCTACCCTGCTATATGTGGGATACAGCGTGAAGTTATGTATGTAAAGTATGATCAATACCCCGAGAGGTAATCAAACCCATAACCAATAACATTTACAGTCACATACTGTCCCACTACACCACGACGGTCTTTCTTTTAATACTCGTTTCATATTAACTCATACATGACACTAGACGATAAATATAGGTTCAAATACAAGGAAGTATTGATATTTACTATAGGTTTCTCTTGTCTTGTTAGACGAAACGCAATGTTGAATTACGTTGTACAAGTGACATCTCACTAACAATAATATATGTTTCAGCTTGCCTTGTATGTTGCAAGAACGAATAATATAGTGAATTTGTTAACATGTTTGTAGTATTTCCTGAATAAATATAACCTTTTATTATAAAAAAAATTGCTTAGAGACATATGTAAAGTAATATCTATATATAAATACGTCAAGCAAAAACTTTGGACACCTTTTTACTAAAATTACGCGGACGGAGGAGCATGAAACTTGGCACACTTATAGTTTATATAGAGTAGGAGTGCAAAATGCTAATATTTAATAAAATAATACAAGATATTTAAATATATGTTTTTTACTTTTGTTTTTTGATCATCGTGGAGTCTTCATGGTTGTAGGTTCGGTCCCCACTTGGGGTAATGTTTATACTTAAAATATTTTCATGTCACCACTCTAGTAAGATAAAACGTGGCGTTGAGTTTCGCCACTCAAAACGTAATTCCTCGATTTCGATAGACATATATAGTTAGGTTTTCTACCTTCTCAGTGAAACATACGTAAGGTTCCACTAATATTTTGTAATAAATATGATATATTTAAAACAAAACAATCCTCGAAATTGGTCAATTTCTTCCTAAACCACATTATAAAAATTATAATTTAAATTAATAACAAATGCTTAACAAAATAACATACCGCCAAGGTACTCAGTAATAATAAAACATTGTACACGTCGTGTAGCATACATACATACATCCGCACTGCATTTGCATATATTAAGAGACAAAGGGCGAACCGTCATAATTTTGATATTTAATTTTTTACAGTCACAAGTACCGGTTTTTGTCTATTGTCACATGAATAAAATATTTAAATTGAAAACAAAATCGTCGGGTCGAAACAATAAGCGCACCTTTTTAACCAAGTTTGAAAAAGGCGGCTATCACTTTCGACTCGACTGTTTTTTATGTGTTATGCACTTTTTACTGGATGAACGAATTTTGATGATTTTTTTTATATGATAGCTAGTGGTTTTGATGTGGTTCTACTTAAGTCTAGTTGAGATCTGACGAGTAGTTTTTGAGTTATTCGTAATAATGTCATTTCTTTTTTTTTAACTTCACGCTGTAACCCGCATATAGCAGGGTAGGCAGAGGGAACCAGAGAACCTAGTGTTAAGACACTCCATTCTCCTGCTAACGCCTGTCGTGGCGCAGAGGCACAAGCGTGCGACTGTAAGCGCGACAGGTTGTGGGTTCGATTCCTATTACAGTAAATGTAAAATTTAGTATTTTCATTTCTTGGGTTTGGTAACAAGGCAAAGCGCGGTATTGAGTTCCGCCACTCAGCACGCAATGCCTCAATCTGGCGGAAAGTGGGGAACGGAATTGTTGAAAGAGAACGGAGTTCTTAACACTAGGTTCTCAGGTTCCCTCTGCCTACCCTACTATATGCGGGATACAGCGTGAAGATAAAAAAAAAACAAAAAAACATGCTATGACATGCATGTTTATCTAAAGTGACATATACGTTGTAGACAACGCGTTTATAACGCGTTAAAAGGGACACTAGTATTAATAATTACAAAATAAATATTAACCCATAATACTATACATAGTTAGAATAAGCTCCAAAATATATTATAACCGTTGAAATAATATAAATAAAAAGCTGATCACCGAATATGCAAATGCAAAGGTGTTAAAGATTAGTATCTTTTTGTCATTCGCACATTCGCCACAGCACTCTGTTTGGATGCGATTCGACGCGGACCGGTGTTCTATCGTATTAAATATGCATGTTTATATTTTGATTACTATTCAAGGATCAATGATGATGCTTATGGTACAGTGGTTAATGTCTTATATTAGGATATAGGTTCTAATTTACTATATGTATTCCTTCCATTTCATCTTTTAAGACATCATTAAAGAAATATCTTATTAAAGAATCAGACAGCACGTATCAAAATGAACTATTTTAGAATTAATATTCTTTGTATATATATGTATGTGTATATTTTTATGTTTATACGTGTATTGCGATTTAGTTATCCCGCTAAATATTGCTTTCACCCACTTCCTTAGGTTGGCTGGAAGAAATCTCTTTTAGAGATAAGTCCACAATAAAGAATAAATATATATGTGTGGAAATATAACTTATTATGCAATTTCTAGAATTCGGTCGGATAGTCGCCAACGGTGTATCTTGACACTAGGTTCTCCCTGCCCCACTACCCATAGAAGGGTAGTCCTTCTATGGGTAGTTACTTATTGTAATTTGAATAAGATAAATTATTTATTTAAAAAAACTGTTATCGCGCGAGACCTTCGAGGACCCAGTAAGATAGTGTCTGATAGTAAACACGGTCGTGGGTTCGATTCTTACTTGGGCATGTTTAAATTATTTTTCTTTCTTTGCGAGGTAAGGCGTTGTGTTGAGTTCCGTTACTAAGCAAGCAATGTCTCGTTTTGCAGTAGAAAATGGAGAACAGAGAGTTACATAATAAAGTGCATGTGTGGAGTGTCGAAAGCTTAAACTGTAAGAAAGAAGAATACATTACGTATGTATTAAATATAGAAACCTGCCAGAAACGGGGAATGCATGGATATTTCATAAAATTTTATCACTTTAATTCAGCAACTTTATAAGTATAACCCCAAAAACGCATACATTGTCATCTGGCAGGAATATGTTGACTAATATTGAACTTTAGCAAAATGTGGGAGAAAATTTACATTTTGAAATAACAATTACTTAATTTCACCGATGTATGACTTAAATTCACGACTATACCTTTTGTCAAGTACAGTCTTGAGTGATGTATCACTAAATGTGATTCCAATATCAATAAAAATCGATTTAGAATCAAATAAACCAATATATAAAACAACAGCAAAATCAATTACAGCAAAATATACATACACACAACCAAACAATATACCAATCCAAATTAATCAGTTATTTATAGACAAAACAAATAGAAAAAAAGCAAGAAAAAAATATCCAAGCGTATTAACCATAAACATGTCTTTAGAACGCCACCTGAACGCAAGCATGTGCTGAAAAATCAATACCGAGCGTGTCGCGAACGCGTGATTCCAACGAAAAACTACTAGGATCCCCCACACCCCGCGGATTTTTCTTCACCCCTTACCCTTCCTTACCCCCTAAATCGGGGGACTGAGGGAATGACGCAAAAAGATGCCAGCTTTTTTCCTGGCCTCGTGTGTTTTTGTTGACTGTACCAGTTCATATCAAAACACAACTCTATTTTTAACTAAAATATGGTTCAAAATTGAAAATTTTGTATCGTGGCATATAAACAATTGTTTCTATTGTCAAATATAGGATTTTATACTATATTTCGTGTGGGATAGAGACGATTATGGCGTGATGGTGCTTTTGTAGGGGTACGTACACGAATGCCTAATGACATCTTATGATTTGATGTCATGTAACGTGTAAGTTTCGTCTTTATTTGACTTGAGTTCAACGAATTGTATATTCGCAGCAGGAATTGGGAATTGGTAGCGATTCGCAAAACGTACACGTTCTAAGTAACATGGAAATTATTTGTTGCTTCAACTTTTCTATGTGATGTAATGGAATGAAATTGTAGAGTCGTGACGTCGAATGTCTCTGTATTAGAATTTTTTCTTTATATATTATTTTTAATTATTGTAATATGTTGAATTCACCTTACTCTATTTAATATACATACATACTTAGCATCACGCTGTATCCCGCATATAACTGGGTAGACAGAGGAAACCTAGTGTTAAGACACTCCGTTCCCCACATTCCGTCGAATTGAGGCATTGCGTGCTGAGTGGCGAAACTCAACGCCGCGCTTTGCCTTGTTATCAAGCCCAGGAAAATGAAAATACTAAATTTTACATTTCCTAGAGTGGGAATTGAACCCTCAACCTGTCACGTTTACAGTCGCACGCTTGTGCCTCAGCGCCACGACAAGCGTAGTGATTTAAAAAAATAATATATACAACTTAATTTATTACCTTCCCACGGATGTTCTAGAAATTTTGATTGACGAAAAAATGGTTGACAGAAAATTTCAAAATTAACAAAATTGTTTTAAAGTTTCTTTAACGTACACAGTTTTTTTTTATCTTCACGCTGTATCCCGTACATAGCAGGGTAGGCAGAGGGAACCAGAGAACCTTGTGTTAAGACACTCCGTCCTGGTGTGGAAATCGAACCCACAACCTGTCACGTTTACGCACGCTTTGTGCCTCTGCGCCACGACGAAGTACTTACAGTACTTTTTATATTAGAACTACATTGAATATCAACCTACATACCTACTGTGGTCTATAGTCGACGAAGTATGCTATAAATGTGAATATAAAATTAAATTTATTATGTAATTTGAAAATTTAACAGTTACTTATACTGATTTATTGTCGTCATTACACCTTACATCGATAGTTTATCTCGTAATCAAAATCTTGGAAGCCACACGCAGTCAAGGAGCCCTAGATGCCCTTAGATATAACTACTATAAACCTAATAATAATATTTATATATTTTTTTTAGCTTCACGCTGTATCCTGAATAGCAGGGTGGACAGGAGAGCAAGAGGGGCGCCTGGTGTTAAGTCACTCCGTTCCCACTTTCCCGCCAGTGGGGGCATCGCGTGCTAAATGGCGGAACGGCTCAACGCCACCTTTTGCCTTGTTGTATTAACTTATAATCAAGTAAATATTATAAATTGGAAAATATGAACTAACTTAGCTGTATCTCCTTTGTTTGCGCGGACTTTAGAATCAAAAAAATCTGATTTCAGTAGAAATTTCACAGAAATACTCTCTTAATGTCCACTACACTCCTCAAAGGTCTTCTTTTCAAATTTCTATTTTCTATGGCGGTAGTTTCGCCTGTACGTTGTCTGTCAGCCCTTAACACCCAATAAGCGTTTATATAAAAATGCAGATTAAAATTATCTATACAGGTTAGATACCAACTTACTTTCAAATGGACACCCACACCAGTATGGGTTCGATTCACACTCAATTTTTATGCAGAATTTAAGAATTATTCTCTCGCCTGAATTACAGACATCACACGAAGACAAGACGGAGCCCAACTTGCCATTATTCGCGGAACAAGAAAAGAATAACTATAATATTTTTACTATATAATAATAATAATAACGCCTGTCATTGGCGCAGAGTACCTGAAAGCGTGCGACTGTAAACCTGACGGAGTTGGCGAACCGATTCCCAGTCAGAAAATGTTAGTATTTTCATTTCTTGGGTTTGGTAACAAGACAAAGCGCGGCGTTGAGTTCCGTCACTCAACACGCATTGCCTCAATTTGGCGGAAAGTGGGGAATGGAATTGTTGAAAGAAAATGGGGTATCTTAACACTAAGTTCTTAGGTTCCCCGTGCCTACCCTGCTATATGCGGGATACAGCGTGAAGTTAAAAACAAAAAAAATGATCAAGATATATTATAACCACGTTACGAAAAACAATTCCGTCATAGCCGACCCTACTCTATAATTATTTCGCTTCATACAATAAAAATGGTGTACAAAACATAAAAAGGTCATATAACTAAAAATATACGTATTTACTATAGCTAGATGGTATAATAAAATAAATTACATTAGGCCCGATAATAATCTATTCACGCTTGCGATTCTAAGAGATAGGCGATCTGAAAAACCATTGGTCATCGAATGCTGTTGAGTATATATGTGTATATATACATACATACATTTTTTTTTATGTTATAAATATTTAGGTTATGATTATGTTAGAATTTTTTTCTCAGTTCATACTTTTGTTGTTTATTTTGAAATGTTTATGAAGAATATTACGTTTATTTCTAATATCAAGTGGGGAACGGAATTGTTGAAAGAGAACGGAGTGTCTTAACACTAGGTTAGGTTAGGTAAAAACAAAAAAAAAGAAATACATATATATATCTATATATATGAAATAATTACACTTTATTTCAGCTTCTCGCTTTTTACTGTTTAGCATAGAATCTAGTGTTAAGACACTCCGTTCTTCATATTCCGACTACAATCGTTATATTATGTGTTGAAGCGGTTGACGGAACTCAACATCTCAGTTTGTGGCCAGAGTGTAAAAATATTGAATGAGCTAAAATAATAAAAAAATAATACATACATAGCTTCACGCTGTATCCCGCAAATAGCAGGGTAGGCAGAGGGAACCTAGCGTTAAGACACTCCGTTCCCCACTTTTCGCCGAATTGAGGCATTGCGTGCTGAGTAGCGGAATGCAACGCCGCGCTTTGCCAAAAACCCAGGAAGTGACTTTTTTTTACTGGAGTAGGAATCGAACCCACAACCTGTCGCGTTTACAGTCACACGCTTGTGCCTCTGCGCCACGACAGGCTTTAACACTAATAAAGTCTACATACTAAATACTATATATATAAAAACCACTGCATTTCAAAAACACTTTAGAACGAACTCATGCGCAACTCTCGATTGTTAAAAAAAGGTTCAAAAAAACACTCGGAGGGGTGGAGTTTATTTTAATGTTCAACAAAAAGAGAGATGGTATATTGTGAAATATAAAAAAGGGTACCAGAAAGAGACGGCCGTAGTTTTAAATAAAGCTACGTATTCACTGGTTAGTAATTTGGAGCTGGAGTTGGAGCTATAAAATGCTATATTTGGAAATTTATAGTAAATTTTAGATTTATATAGTTAATTAGGTAATTATGTACAATTAAAGTTATAAGAATTCAATATTACAGGGTAGGCAGAGGGAGCCTAGTGTTAAGACACTCCGTTCCCCACTTTTCACCGAATTTGCCGAATGCCGAGCCTTGCGTGCCGAGTGGCGGAACTCAACGCCGCGCTTTGCCTTGTTACCAAACCCAGGAAATGAAAATACTAAACCAAAATAAACACATCAATTTTTAATTTATTGATATATCCAACAATGTTTTTTTTAAATTTATTTAACAATATCTCAGTTTACACCGAAAGTAGAAAACACACCGAAAGTAGAGACAGTTAATACTAGATTATTTTTCTAGATTATTTTTTCTACTATATCCTTTTCTTTATTCTATCCAGTAAAAGGACCAAGAGAGAGAGAGGGAGAGATCCAAAAAAAAACTTCAAGTAACTTAAAATATTAGCTACCATTGATTAAACCAAAACATACCACATAAATACTGTCGATGAGTAGTAAAAATAAATACTATTTATGTAATTACATAATTTACCGACCGTCAGCTCGCACTTCCTGTTTACGCAACCACCAATAATTATGACCGGAAATCCACTTCAATTCGTTTTGCTCTTTATACGTATATATAAGCTTGGTTTTATAATATAGATACGAGTATATACTTCACGCTGTATCCCGCATATACCAGGGTAGGCAGAGGGAACCTAGTGTTAAGACACTCCGTTCTCCGCTTTTCGCCGAATTGAGGCATTGCGTGCCGAGTGGCGGAACTTAACGCCGTGCTTTGCCTTAGCAGGCTATATGCGGGATACAGCATGTAGCTATGTATGTATGTATGTATGTATGTTAATTAAAAAAAATCGTTGTTATATGTAAATAAAAGTTTTTTTTTTCTCTAAATAATGTTTTTAAATGTATTAATATATGAATACATCCGTACATTTGAAACACTTAAAAATATCCAAGCAGCGAGTGTCTAACAGTAAGCATTTTTTTTAATTTCTAAGACAAAACGCGGCGTTGGGTTTCGCCACCTAACACACAATGTCTAGAATTCGGGCGGACAGCGAGGAACGGAGTGTCTTGACACAAGGTTTTCTCTGACTACCATAATTTGCAGGATAAGGCATGAAGCTTAAATTTTTTTTTTTTTCTTTTAACTTCACGCTGTATCCCGCAAATAGCAGGGTAGGCAGAGGGAACCTGAGAACCTAGTGTTAATACACTCCGTTCTCTTACGACAATTCCATTCCCCACTTTCCGCCAAATTGAGGCTTTTAGGAATTGGAGGATATTATCAAAAACTTTTTTTCAAAATAATAGCTATAAATACATACTAACATGCAAAGTTAGTAGAATTATATAAATATGGTTATTCACTAACAATAACAATAATTACTAGTTCCAGTTAGATTATTTTCATATTTTAGTTATATTATTTCTAATTTGTTTTCAAATCCCTATAAATGCACTTTACATACAGTCTTATAAGATTAAAGCATACATCTTTATAAGTCGAGTAGAAATGAATACAAATGCGTGAAAGCGTACCGAATAAGATGTGAGGAGGCAATTTGGATGGAAAATGAGACAGTTTACTTTAAAAGTCACGTAACGGGCGCTTTAGGCGCGAATTCACCGATTTTAATAAAAGGGAAATGAATTCGACTGTACATTTTTTTTGCGTGAAAAGGTTAATGACTGTGGACGAGGCGAAAGAGGTATGCAGGGACCGTAGCGTTTGGCGCTCCGGAAGTCTGAGTACCCCGCTAGGGGTAAAGCGTGAAGTTAAAAAAAAAATTAAATAAATTTATGTGTGTTACCGTATGACTTTTTACTGGGCTTAATTTTTTTTTTTGTTTTTATTTTTATCTTCACGCTGTATTCCGCATATAGCAGGGTAGGCAGAGAGAATCAGAACCTTGTGTTAAGACACTCCGTTCTCTTTTAACGTTCCCGTTCCCCACTGAGTTTTATAATTGAATTAATTTGGATAACTTTTTTTTTATATCATAATACGTTTAATATGGTTAGACGCGAACTTAATCGTTTTTAAAAAAAAAAACGTAGGAAAGTGATTTGACTATATTTTTTTTTAATTAAAATTATATATTATGTTACTGCATGACATTTTACTAGGTTAAACAATTTTGTTAATTATTTTTTTTATATTGATTGCTAGTACGTCTTAGTGGTTAGACGCAAATTCACCGATTTTTTACCGATTTCAATAAAAGAAAAAGGTTCTTAATTCAGCTGTATTTTTTTAATAAATTTATATGTGTTACCGCATAACTTTTTACTGGGTAAATTAATTTTGATGATTTATGTTTTGTATGATAGCTAATACTTCTGATGTGGTCTCATTTAAATTTAGTTAAGATTAAGAGTAGTTTTTGAGTTATTCGTAATCGTTTTAATTTTTGAATTATTTTATTTGAGGATTTCTTTTTTGTTAAAATCTTATTTTTCCCTATAAATATTCTACCACAGCTAACTTGTACTTAACGGCAAACAATACTGGTAGCGCCATCTTGTGGTGAGAAGTCGAACTAATTAATTCTTATTAGAAACAATTTCTACGCATTATTTATTTGTTACCTAATTTATACTAAATATTATATATAAAAAATAATTTATAAAATAGAATAATTAAGCTTAAATAAGAAAAATTAAAATAAATATTAATTAAAAACTAACGCCATCTAGTGTCAAATAGAAATACTAAAGTACTGCTTTACCGTCATTCTTGACATACATCCACCCCTCTCGAAGTATACATGTGTGAGTGAGCCTTCCGTGAAAATTCAAAGGGGCTTCTCTCAAGTAAATATTTAAAACATTTTTAAAACATTTTAAATTGTGAAATTTTAATAGTGATGTTGTATGTATGAAATAAATTACTCTTTCATTTTTATTTTATTCATATTATCCAAATAAATTATGAACATTTTGTTAGGTGGTAGGAGGTTCGTCCTCCGACTGGCTCGCGACCACTATCATGTCAAGACGAACCATAAATATCTAATGATGTGTTCCGGTTCGATGGCATGTAGCCAGATTTTCCTTTCCCACCATCAACGCTTTTCCCAAAATGTGGTGGTTCTGATAGTGGACTACTACATTTGTCCCCCTTCCATCCAGTATCCTCTAGGTTGGCAACGCATCACCACAACATCTCTGGTGTTGTAGATATCTATGAACGAAAGGTAACCACTTACCATCAGGTGGTCCTTCTGCTCGTTTGCCGTCCGTTATCAATAAAAAAAAAAAAGAACAGTATATATTAAGAAGATAAAACAATTACAAATGTCATTTAGTTTCTTAAATGCTTAAAAATTAAAACTTTATTAAAAGAAACTCTTTTAATTAAATTAACCGCATATATAATTGACCACATATATATACCGGCACAAAAACCTCAGTAGGACGTTTTTGTTTTCATTCGTCAATGCTTTACAAATATTTATTAGTGCTAATGCCTTTGAAATAGACTGGAGCGAGAATTCCATTCCCAAGACGTGTTATCCTTTATAAAATCACTAATTAGGTATTTCGGTAATACAGTATTGGAAACCCGACGTTTCAAACACTTAACTATAGTCCGTGGCCGCGGATATTTGTCATAAACTAATTAATATGTGTAGAAATCGCGAAAACAAAAATGTCATTAATTAAAATTTTATTAGTAATAACTTTTTAATGTTAAATATATTTTTGAAGAATCGGACGTAGTTTGGATCACAGAGATCATTTATTATTACTAGTTTCCCGTCTAACTCCGAAAGATATTGGCGATATAAAATTCAAAAAAACTACATATTGAATAAGATATTAAAAATAATTTTAAAACTATCTATTCAAACTAATAAAATGAATATTCTTATCAATCATTGAATATACCATATACATAGGATA
Source organism: Philaethria dido (assembly GCA_033558755.1). Taxonomy (NCBI): domain Eukaryota; kingdom Metazoa; phylum Arthropoda; class Insecta; order Lepidoptera; family Nymphalidae; genus Philaethria; species Philaethria dido. Next base: position 65,847 of record JAKGSA010000935.1, on the reverse strand, counting down.
TAAGTGTATGACAGCCAAAAATGCTGGCCGTAGAAAACTATTTAAGTCAAAGGTAGCAATCTGGCAAATTGTCAAAACTTCCTCGCTCTGGTACCAAGGTAAAACGCAGCGTTGAGTTCCGCCAATCAGCAATATACCTCAATTCAGAAAGTGGAAAATGTAAATCTTAAGAGAACGGAGTGTCTCTCAGGTTCTCTTTGCCTACCATGTTGTGTGCAGGATACAAGTGAAGCTAAAAAACATAGTTCTCGTGTCAAAAACACCAAAGTAATGTTTGTAATCCAATTTTAAATTTTATTTGGTATCAAATACTAACAAAAAAAGAAAAAAAATAAGCCCGTAAATTGAATCGGTGAGTGCAGAAAGAACGTAAGTCACAAGAAATGCAAAAACTGGTAATCGATTTAAACTAGTTTTTCTCCCTCCTGCAAAATTTGAAAATCCAGACTTACGTTGTTTTTGCACTCACCGATTCAATTATGAAATGAACAGTTTGTCGGTTTTGATTTAATACGGCTCATTTGATATGTAGTCTTTTTTGACAGTGAAAGAACACTAAATATAAATTTTACGAAATTTCTTAAGAAACGGGAAAAGGAGAGTTTACGTTTGGCTGAATTTTTTCAGAAAAGAAAATTAATTGTTTGGTGGTAGGAGGTTCGTCCTCCGACTGACTCGCGACCACTATCATGTCAAAGACAGACCGCCAAATATCTTGTGATGTGTTCAGTTCGATTGCATAACCAGGTTTCCCCCTTTCCCACCATTCTTTCCCAAAAATGTAATTGGTTCGATGTACCCACTACATTATCACTCCCCTTCCGTCTCTATCCTCTAGGTTGGCAACGCATCTACAACATCTAGCAGTGAGGTCAGCGAATATTCTTGAACGAAAGAGTACCACTTACCATCAGGTGGTCCTTCTGCTCGTTTACCATCCGTTATCCATAAAAAATAAAAAAAAAAAAAAAGAAATAATACTTGCTATAAAGTCACACGAGAAATAAAATTGCAGGCACGACAACATACTACGTATAAATAAATACATATATTTAATACCATAATTACATAATCTATAATACTAACACGTAACTCACGCAAATCGGCAATAAAAAAATAATGCAATAGCATTTAAATGAAAAAATATCCAGTATAGCTTTTTGAAAATCATTACTTATTATTTTTGTCCAATAATATTTTCTTTTCACGATATCTTCTATTATTAATAAAATTATACTTATATATTATAAAAATAAACTAAAAACATATATATTTATTTATTAACGCAATAATAATCATGCTTTATTACACACTAAAGTATACAATTGTTAATTAAAATGTAATATACCTAATTAAATGGACAATGGCGGCTTTATGCTAAAAACAATTTTTTACAGGCATCAATTAGTTTATTATAAAATCACCACTGTAGAGAGTACAAAAAAATCTATTTAACATAATAATAAGAACATATGTATATATACATACTCGTATATCTATATATAAAACGCTTGCGTTACTGGTGACTAACAGACAACGTACAGGCGAAACTATTGGCTATAAAGCAGAAATTTGATATATAGGCTTCTTGGGGAGTGTAAAAGAGTTTTAAAAAACCCTCTCTTATTTTTCCTCTTTCCTACATTTCTCTTCTTAAAACATCTACGAAAACAAAAAAACTACATTTTAGGTTTTATAACCTATATAATTAAAAGTAGAAATAATGTTCAGTTTATAAGTACTATTTTAAAAAATAATATTTAAGCATACATACTTACATATATATACATAGCTTCACGCTGTATCCCGCATATAGCAGGGTAGGTAGAGGAAACCTAGTGTTCAGATACTCCGTTTCCCACTTCCCGCCGATTTGAGGCCTTACGTGCTGAGTGGCGGAACTCAACGCCGCGACAACGAATATTTAAGCAAATAATTACATTTACAAGTATAGTGTGGAACGGAAATGTTAAAAAAAAAACGGAGTGTCTTAACACTAGATTCTCTGGCTTCCTTTGCCTATACCCTGCTATGTACGGGATACGGCGTAAAAATAAAAAAAAGTCAACGAATAAAATTTCCAGTCTACATTTAGTTATTTTCCTAAATAAATAAAAATAATTTAAATAATCATTCCTACCTGATCTACATACTTTAATAACCCACATACGTATATTGTATATATTATTACATTTCTTATAGTAATTAATTAGCATGAATACTTAATTATCATTATAATAGAATGCATACATACTTATATGTTACTAAGCAGTTTCTTCACTGTAATATCGAGTTATACCTACTCATTATGTTTGTAGGTATTTTTTTTAACTTCACGCTGTATACCGCATATAGCGGGGTGGGCAGAGGGAACCAGAGAACCTAGTGTTAAGACACTCTGTTCTCTTTCAATATTTCCGTTCACCACTTTCCGCCAAACTGAGGCATTCCGTGTTGAGTGGCGGAACTCAACGCCGCGCTTTGCCTTTGTAGTTTGTAGGTATTTATATAAAATAATTTATAAATAGTTTTGTACTCCTTTATACGAAAATTAAGCGACTGGATAAAACTTCAGCAGTCTTATAGTTTATATAGGAGATACGCACACTACCATGGTTTGACATTCACGTATATATAAAGTGACATATACATAGCACTAGGTTCTCTGGTTCCCTCTGCCTACCCTGCTATATGCGGGATACAGCGTGAAGTTAAAAAAAAAAAAAGACATATACATACAGTGCTAATGACAACGCGTTGTTAATGCGTTAATATGTTCAATATTTTATTCTTCAACCTACTTCAAAAAAGAAGGTAGTTCTCAATTGGACCGTATTTTTATTTTTATGTATAACTTTTTAGTGGATGAACCAATTTGGATGATTCTTATTTAATATGATAGCTAATGCTTCTGATGTAGTCCCATATAAATTTAGTTAAGATCGGATGAGTAGTTTTAGAGCTATTCGTAATCATTTTACTTTTCAATGTATTTTATTTCAATTCGGTTTTCTATTTTGTTAAATTTTTAATTATGTAAAATTAATTTTGCTTCAGTATTTCATATTTTATAACAACAGCTTCACACTTCATTCCGCATAGTATATTGTCAGATAATTTAAGACAATGAGTGTTAAGTGACGGAACTCAACGCCAGAAAAAACTCCTTAGTAATCCATGGATTCACCCGTGCGGGTATGCATCGCGTTGCGGAGATAGGAGATTGGGGGCCTGGGCCTTACGAACCAAGTGTAGAATTGAGGGGCCCCTTTAAAATGCGCATTAATTCACCTCACTGTCTGCATCTCTCTCACCTAACCAAATTTGAATAGATCCTACTAATGCCCTTCGAAATATGTGCTAGAAATGAACTGATAATAGTCCTAGACAGGCCGAGATCTTTAGTAGATTATAGAGAGATTTCAGCTGTTATACCTCTCACTTTCTACCTCTACCACATTACAAATTTATTCTAAAACTATTCACCAATTAGTTAAATTGCATATTTACTATTTTTTATGTAAATTTGTTTACAAAGCACCATTTACAGAAAACAGTGGGAAACGGAGTGTCTTAACACTAGGTTCTCAGGTTCCCTCTGCCCTGCTATATGCAGAATACAACGGAAAGCTAAAAAAAAAATACAGAAAAATCTAGTGTTGTACTCCACGTGTAATATATATATTTTTTGTAATAAATTTTATTGTTTTTACTGGCTCGAATAAAACTAAATAAATAATAAAATAAATAATTATTAGTAGAATTTTAATCATTTTATATTCAATATATTTTATAATAGTCGTGATAAATATTTATTCATAACCGCATAAATATAAATAATATGAATAAATAAACAATTTAAATATAATATAAATATCGATACTATTCCATATACAATCGATTATATCGCAATTTCAATAATTTTGTAATAATAGTTATTAAGACATTGAGCTATATATTTTAAATTAAAACACGCCTGTCGTGGCGCAGAGGCACGAGTGTGCGACTGTAACGCGACAGGTTGTGGATTCGATTCCCACTGCAGGAAATGTAAAATTTAGTATTTTTATTTCTTGGGTTGGGTACAAGGCAAAGCGCAGCGTTGAGTTCCGCCACTCAACACGCAATGTCTCAATACGGCGGAAAGTGGGGAACGGAAATGTTGAAAGAGAATGGAGTGTCTTTACACTAGGTTCTCTGGTTCCCTCTGTCTACCTCGTTATATGCGGGATACCGCGTGAAGTTATGAATGAATGAATGAATGAAATTAATTAAAATTTCTATTGAAGAAATCAAAGTAAAAATATAATTGTTATATATTAGTTATAAATAAATAATTATTTTCATTTCCCTGTTTTAATAATACTAGTTCTCCGTTGACGCGTTAATAACGCGTCCTAGCAACATCCTTTATATAAACATGAATATAACCATGGTAGTGTGTGTAACATTTATTTTATTAATTTTATATATTATTTATGTAGTATTTTAAAAAGATACTATCATTCTGCACTCCTTCGCTACATAAACTATAAGTGTGCCAAGTTTCATGCTCCTCCGTCCGCATAATTTTCGTAAAAAGGGGTCCAAACTTTTTCGTTCACGTATTAATATATGCCTCAATTCGGCGGAAAGTGGGGAACGGAATTGTTGAAAGGCAATGGAGTGTCTTAGCACTAAGTTCTCTGGTTCCCTCTGCCTACCCTGCTATATGCGGGTTACAGCGTGAAGTTAAAAAAAAATAATAATATATGGATATAGAGCGGTGTTGAGTTCCGTCATTTAGTATGTCATGTTTCAAATTCGGACGAAGAACTAAGAAACGCACATAACAGAGTGTTTTGACACTACGTTCTCTCTCTTGTTACCGTTTACGTTGTAAAACATTTTAAAAATAGCTTTCAAATAGATTCACGATCTTAGCCGATTTCCTTATTTATAATTCAAATAATATTCTTTAAATAAATCATAAATTTAATATTTGTGCTATATTTTTTTCTAATTACTTTATCTTTATGAACAAGTATAATAACCTATAATAAAATATTTCTTATCATAACAACTAAAGCGGTAAAACTAAAAGCCATTAGAGAAATAATTACCTACAAATATAATTTAAATTAATATAGCTATTACAAGAACAATAAGTACCGTTTGAAGGGTATTATTATATTTAATATAGGTACTAGACATATCGCTCTGGTAATAAGGCAAAGCGCGGCGTTGAGTTCCGCCACTCAGCACGCAATGCCTCAATTTGGCGGAAAGTGGGGGACGGAAATGTTAAAAGAGAACGGAGTGTTTTAACGCTAGGTCCTCTGGTTCCTTCTACCTACCCTGCTGTGTACAGGATACAGTATGACCTAAAAGAAAAAAAAAATGTCTTACACAAATTGCGGCGTTGAATTCCGCTACTGTACTTAAAATTATAACATGTAAAAGTAATTATAGTAAGTATTTTTTTTTTAACTTCACGCTGTATCCCGCATATAGTAGGGTAGGCAGAGGGAACCAGAGAACCTAGTGTTAAGACACTCCATTCTCTTTCAACAATTCCGTTCCCCACTTAATAAGTATATTATATATACTTATTGTATTTGGCTAGAAATTATTATATAATTAAAATATATATATTATATACTCAGTTCAAGAAACGAAATCGGAGGACAGAATGACGGAGTGGACGGGATAAGCTATTTTTAAGCGACTTTATAAGAGAAGGTAATGAATTCGACTGTATTTTCAATGTGTTACAGTATAACTTTTTTATATGACAGCTACTGTTTTTGATGAGGTCCCATTAAATTTAGCTAAGATCCGACATTATAGTTTTAGAGTTATTCGTAATAATATTACTTTTTAGAACATTTTATTTGAAGTCATACCAACATTTATTTATTAAAATTTTATTCATTAAATTTAGTATTTTCATTTCTTGGGTTTGGTAAAAAGGCAAAGCGCGGCGTTGAGTTTCGCCACTCAACACGCAATGCCTCAATTTGGCGGAAAGTTGGGAACGGAATTTTTGAAAGAGAATGGAGTGTCTTAACACTAGGCTCTCTAGTTCTCTCTGCCTACCCGCTATATGTGGGATACAACGTGAAGTTAAAAAAAATAAAATTTTAGAACAATTTATTTGAAGTCATACCAACATTTTTTTATTAAAATTTTTAATTATTAAATATGCATTATGCAGGTATTCAAGCTAAACCTTCATTATAGGTCTAATTCCCAAGGTGTATAGGATAGCCTTATAAAAGCCTTTTGATCGCATATAATAAACCGACGGGTTAGGCATTCAATAAGTTGCTTAGAACTGAATGTGCTAATATTATTTAGCGTGAGAAATTATCGATAAAGTTAATATTTTATTTATAATTTTAATTATAAAGAACCTAATACGTAAAATAGATATTCTTTAGCAACAGAGTCAATATGTATATGCGAGACATACACTTTGTAAGTCAGACATATGGTAGTGTCAGTAATATGTATTTTCAAAATTATTAATATAAATTTTCAAAGAAAAAAATAAATAAAAAAGAATA
>JAKGSA010000935.1:0-48682 GCA_033558755.1 Philaethria dido | reverse complement strand
TCGTAAGAACATACATCCAGCTGCCTCATACAGCTAAGTCTGGAAGCTCTATGGCATATGCAGATGATCGAATAATATCGCAATTTGCACTTAATTTATCACACCTGGTGACATTTATTAAATTGGTTGTAAAAAAAAATAAACCTAACCTACGACTAACATGGACTAGTTAATTTTTAATATATTTTTATGAAAAAATGAACTGCAAAATTAATACATGATTTCGAAGATATTAATTGGTTGGATAAAGCTCGGATAGGAATGGCTAGAATTAATGGTTTTAAAGAGGAGAAAATTTCAACCGGTTTATTTGGACATTATATTTATGTATTTGAGAATATATTTTTAAAAATGTCATGATTTCCATATGTTTACCTACTACAATGCTGATATTTCACAATCACTTCATTTTTCATATTATAATTAAAAAATTCATAAAATTATAAAAATACATGTCTTATTTATCTACATGGTACTGTTGTTTTTTAATAAAAAAAAAAAATAATAACATACATACATACATGGCATGGGTTAAGACACTCCGTTCCCCACTTTCCGCCGAATTGACGCATTTACGTTAGCTGAGTGGCGGAACTCAACTTGCTGCTTTGTCTTATTACCAAATCCAGGAAATGAAAAATTTAATTTCCTGGAGGGCAATCAGACCCACAACCTTTACCAGACCACATACAGTCATGCTTGTGCTCTGCACCACGACAGACATTTATAAATTTAATAACGAATGATTTTAACCACATTTTCACAACTCCACACAACTTGCTGACATCACTAATAATAAATCACTAGCTGATTGATAAAAAATTAAGAAGCAAGTTTCTCTTCTCTATTTACAATAATGAAAAAAAATTAACATTCATATCTTAGAATTCAAAGACAAAATCGCAATGCAGTGGGAACGAACGCGAGCGGCAATTTTTATAATATAAAAAAATATCGCTGTCTATGATTTTAATTTCGTTGTATTTGCATGCGTTACCAGTTTAGAATAATTTATGAATAAATTAAAGCTGGGTACACAATGTCTTCAGGAACGCTGAGAAGCTGGGAGAGAAGCAAGCTATGAATTAAAATGCGTGGAATAGGGTTGATAAATTAACGGAATAACCTTACACCATTACCTTACCTGCCAGCCTTATTTATTATCTTATGGATGTTTCAATTATTTTATTTTTACAGCTTGACGATTTTTTTGCCACATAGCAGGGTTGTCAGAAAGAACGTATTATAAAGGCTCACTCTCTTTTCTACCTTAGGGTGCTTTGAGAGTGAGGATGTTGCGTGTGTGTGTACTGCCAGAGAGCACCCGCGGCGTTAATCCCCCAAAATAGTTATGTTGGGGCGGGACTTAACACTTGCAGTTTCTATCTTTCAAGAGGAGAAAGTAAAATAAGTTTATTCTTGTTTTCTTAATAGTTCTCTTCTAATAGTTCTCTTCTAATTCTTCCTGATTGTATTACTTTTAATAATAATAATTAAATTAAATATTTTTTATTAATAATAAAGTAATAAAAAAAGTTTAATAAGTAAAATTTTAATTCATTGTACCACACGTTATATCCTACTATGTGAAATTATTAAGTATATCTGGTGATATTTGTGATGTGTGTGATATTTTAAAATAGAACTATAAAACTAAACTGAACCGAACTGATTTTATCCTTTGCCAAAATTAAATTATATATTGGCATACAGCCCATACATAGCTTCACGCTTTGTCCGCATATGGCAGGATAAGTGGGAACCTAGTGTTAGACACTCCGTTCCCCCTTTCCGCCGAATTGAGGCATTGCGTGCTGAGTGGCGGAACTCAACGCCGCGCTTTGCCTTGTTACCAAACCATGGAAATGAAACATTCCATTTCCTGAAGTGGGAATCGAACCCACAACCTATCGTTTAAAGTCGCACGCTTGTGCCTCTGTGACACGACAAGCACTAAAATTTCGTGTCAAAGACCAAGAAGTTAAGAAATGTTGAATTTGTATACAAAATTTTCAAATAACATATCTTGCCAACCCTATTCCAAATATGCAAAAAAACACTTCACAATTTTACATCTCACTTTACCCTTTCTAACGATAATGAAAACCTGTTCTTCTAACAATCACGTTTTTTGTTTTAACCACCTTTGGAGGGTAGCAAAATTGTGTCAACCGTACATTGTTCAATTTTACTATGGAGAATGTAACCCTAACAGATGCATTCTCATTGTTTTTAAGCCAAGGTGAGATGTATAATAATAATTTTATTTTGTGGGAATCATTGACCCCATTTCGTTCGGACGTTAGAACCTATTGTTATGGCGTTTTTTTTGTTTTTTAAATTCATTTTTGTTGCATACCGGTTGCAGCTAGAGTTAAGCAGATGCAAATTTTAGTGGCTTTTTATGGTTGTTAAAATAGCACTGACATGTTAAAACTGAGTGTGTTATTTTGATGGAAGTATTGTAATTAATATTTGGTATTTATGTGTTAGAAAAGACAGTCCTATAAATGTAGTATAAATATTTTTATTTATTTCTAAATTTATTTAGAGGTATACATTTTTAAATGAAATAAAATACGATGAAATATTTAAAAAATAAGTAGAAAAGCATAAGAATAATATACAGTATATATTTTTTTATCTTTACGCTTTTTCCCGTACAACGAGATATTTAGAGTTCAGTACAGTTCTTTAATTATGGCGCTTTTTAACGTGCCAGTTCAGCACAAATAACTTTGCCAATGATATTTAGAGAGAACTTACTCCAGGAAATGGAATTTTTCATTTCCTGGGTTGGTAACAAGGCAAAGGGCGACGTTGAGTTCCGTCACTCAGCACGCAATGCCTCAATTCGGCGGAAAGTGGGTTTCCTCTGCCTACCCTGCTATATGCGGGATACAGCGTGAATGTGTAACTTAGAGTTCCTCTATTGTCAACTAATTAGTTAGAAACTTTGCGGACTGAAAGCTATTGTAGTTTGCATACTTAAAATTAATGAAGAACATAGTCAAGAAGGTAAAAACAAAGACAATATAGAAAAATCAATATTTTTTATATTTGCACTTCTTATTCATTAGAAACACAAATTTGACATATTCCTTTATATAAAGGGACACATAGGTACGTTGCTATGATAACGTGTGTTTTGCGTCAACGGAATGCAAAACTTAACTATGACATGGTAGAGAAGATTTTTTACTCACAGAATGTAATGCTAAAATTTATTTATATATATATTAATAACCTAAAATTAAATCTTATATTCTTTAACTTCACATTGTATCCCACACAAAGCACCCTACTTTGCAAAGGGAACCAGAAAACTTAGTGTAAAGACACTCTGTTCTCTTTTAACATTTCCATTCCCCACTTTCCGCCGAATTGAGGCATTGTGTGCTGAATGGTGGAACTCAATACCGCGCTTTGCCTTGTTACCAAAGCGACGAAATGAAAATACTAAATATTATTTAATATTTTCATCTTCTGGAGTGGGAAAACAAACCGAGAACTTGTCGCGTTTACGGTCGCACTTTGGTGCCTCTGCGCCACGACAGGCTCTGTTTTAATCTTATTTCTATTATTTAAAAATATATTTATATTTCTTTATTTGTCACAAAAACTTATTGTACGCTTAATAAATCGTAAATAGGACAAAGTTTAAAATTATGAAAATAATACTTCGAAAATAATTATAATTTTCCCCATTTCTAAATATCCCTTATATTTAACTTGGGTATATATGTAAAATGTAGATGCGTTAACAAACTCAATAATACCTACGCTTTAGGGGGAGTGCATCTGATTTTAGAGGAAAAAAGTTTACCCGGAGGGCTTATAAGGGTGTACAGTCGAGGAAAAATTATTTTGCTAAAATATGATAAAAATAAAAATATATCTTATTCTGTGCACTGTATGTGTGTATGTACGTCAATCAATCCCTTTTTTCACAGGTTACATTCTCCTATTATTGTAAAGATATATTTGTGTGTTCGCTTTTTTTTATGAATAACGGATGGCAAACGGGCAGAAGTACCACCTGATGGTAAGTGGTTATCTTCGCCCATGAACATCTACACCACCAGCGATGTTGTAGATCCGTTGCCAACCTAGAGGATACAGATGGAAGGGGAGGATAATGCAGTAGTCCGCTATCGGAACCACCATTTTGGGGAAAGGATGGGTAGGAAAGGGAAAAAAACCTGGCTTACATGCAATCGAACCGGAACACATCATAATATGTTTGGCGGTTCGTCTTTGACATGATAGTGGTCGCGAGCCAGATGGAGCACGAAACTCCTACCACCAAAGAAAATTATTAACTTTTTACTCAAACAAACAATCTTAATATTTTTACGACTTTTACATTTTATATACTTACATACATACATACATACATACATACATACATACATACATAGCTTCACGCTGTATCCCGCATATAGCAGGGTAGGCAGAGGGTTCCATGGATGATTGGGCCAGTTCCCGTGGGCCTCGGCCAGTGGCGGTAGAGGAGGAACACCGTGAGGTTTTAGTGGGTATACGTTCGGCCCTTTACACCTGTCCAGAGTCCTACATAACTCGTCCCGAGTCCCCGATCGGGTAGGTATCCGTAAATGATTTCCTCACGTTAAAAAAAAAGAAGAAAAAAAGGGTAGGCAGAGGGAACCTATATTTTATTTACTTACATACATACTTACATAGCTTCACGGTCGCATAGCTTCACGCCACGATAGGCGTTCAAACGTCGAGTCGTTCAATATCAAGAATCCTTACAAAACATAAAAAAACAACACTCCTAATAAGGATTCTCAGTATGGATCGTTTGATTGTTAGCGCAATGGTTCTGGGTTTCGTGAACTTCCAAAAAATTGTAATATTTAAAAATTTTATACAATAGAATTTTAAGTTATTTAATTAAATATATAAATAATAAATAAACGGCCTGTCGCCGTCACGTCGCGTTTACAGTCGCACGCTTGTGCGGCTGTAAACACGATAGGTTGTGGGTTCGATTCCCACTCCAGGAAATGGAATTTTTCATTTTCCAGGTTTGGTAACAAGGCAAAGCGCGGCGTTGATTTCCGCCACTCAGCACGTAATGCCTCAATTTGGCGGAAAGTGGGGAATGGAGTGTCTTAACACTACGTTCCCTCTGCCTACCGTGCTATATGCGGGATACAGCGTGAAGCTTTGTATGTATTTTTGATAAATTATATACCGACTTTTTTTACGACAATTATTGCTTTATTTGTATATGTTATTTTAAAGACTAGATACTTATGTTACTGATAGATAATCATATGTAATCAAAAATAAAAAAAAATCTACACAGCTATGTTTGCAGATTGTCAAAATAGATCTAAATATATGTACTAAATCGTTATTGTGCCCTACACTTAATAACCTACATAAACATTAAAAAAATATTTGTTTCTGCTTAAGAAAATGTATTTACCGCTGATTAAAATAATAAGATACATAAACTCTCTGTTTCCGCCAGAGGCACTGGCCTCCATTTAATGACCCACTGGGGTCATTTATAAAAAAGAAATAAAACAAAAAAAAAATCTGTATTATTACTATTTACATAAAATTAGCTACACTCATGTATTCTACAGTTAAATACTCAAAAAAATTGTAATCACACATACAAAAACGTATAGATTATTTTAAATCTGCCTTAATTTTTTTATGAATCAATTTTGATCATTCTTTTTGAAGTGATAGCTAACACTTCTATTGTGGTCCCATTTCAACTTAGTTAAAATATGACGAGTAGTTTTAGAGTTATTCGTAATTATTTTACTTTGTAGTGTATTTTCTTTGAAGGTGTTTTATTTTTTGTTAAAATTTTAATTAATATGAAGTGAAAGATTTAATATAAAAATTGTGACATTGCCTGTACCTAATAAAGACCCTACTTGCTTGAATGAAAAGTTCATTTTCTTGAACGCATCCCTTCTCTTTGAAACTCTACACGGGGTCTATGCTGATATATTTTTAATAAATTTTCGAGGGTGAATTTTTCCGAGCAGCATTAACGCGGTGGCGATCGAATTTGAATATAAATAAAGACTTTATTTTAATAAGACGAATTTCTTGATTGAAATATTCCCCTTATGTATCTTGTGCTCAAAAATTATTTAGTATTATGATGAAGTAAGCAAGAATAAAGATTGACTAATAAAATAAAATAGAAGATAGAATAATACAAGAAAACATTATTTTTATATCCTTTTTAATAATTACATACATACATAGCTTCACGCTGTATCCCGCATATAACAGGGTAGGCAGAGCGAACCTAATGTTAAGACACTCCGTTCCCCACTTTCCGCCGAATTGAGGTATTACATGCTGATAGCGGAACTCAACGCCGCGCTTTGCCTTGTTATCAAACCCAGGAAATGAAAAATAGCATTTCCTGGAGTAGGAATCGCACCCACAACCTGTCGCGTTTAAAGTCGCACGCTTGTGCCTCTGCACCACGACAGGCGTTAGGCTTTTTAATAAGTGTTCAGTTTTGTTAAAATTAATTAAAATTAATGTGAGATTAACTATTAAATTTAAAAAATAAGATTACAACAGAAAAAAGTATTTTTATTACTTTTTCTACGTTCTTTTCGTGCGTTTTTCGATGTACCTCTCGCGCTGGGTGGTCCATCATCCAGCATGTAATATAACCCAACTTGTTGTGAGGTACACGGGAGGTAATCTATAGTAGTATTAAAATATAGAGAGTGGAAAGCTGATAACGGAGTGATACGTCACTTCTACAAAATGCGGGTAAGTTTTATTATAGTTTGTTTGAAAGACTATTTTGGTTATGTATTTCACGTCTTTGTAATATTATGATTTAAAATTAATCAAAAAAATTATAAGGGCATTAAGAAAAATATATGCCTTAATGCGATATATTTTTCTTAATGCCCTTTGCATTCCATTTGTATGACAAATACATAAACATACGGGGTAATGTGGGTATTATTTTGTTTATTAATTTAATATATTTCTAAAGCGTTATCATGAAAAATATTTCGCGTTTTTCTAATTTTCACGTATTAATATTATATTGTGACAAATAAATAAATAGCAACTAATACCTACTCCATTTTTTTTTATTTATAAAATAATAGTCAAAAAGTCCTTAATATTTGTTTTCATTCGTATACCAATTACGATTCTTTATAGTAGAAAAAATTAATTTTATATTGACACAAGAGTGGACTTATTTCTATAAGAGATATCTTCCAACCCATGTATCTGGGTGAAAGAAACAGCGAGATCAACAGCAAGACGACAAGCCCGTACATTAAACAATAAGCAGTTATAGTAAAAATTAAAACATACATGAACATAACCTACTTAAAAGATAAAAAGAAGAAAGTATAGAAAGAAATATAGAAAGAAGAGATAAAACTCCTTAGCAATCCATGGATTCACCATGGGTGCCCATCGCCTTGCAGAGGAATTTGGAGAGTGCCTGGGACTTACGAATCAACGTGTAGGTTTACGGGGCCCCTTTAAAATGTGCTCCTCTCTTTACTTAACCAAACTAAAAAAGATCCTACTAAAAGTTCTAGAAAGGCCGAGATCTTTTAATAGATTATAGATAAGATTTCGCTGTTATACCTCTCGCGCCTACCTCTCGCGCCTACCTCTCGCGCCTACCTCTACCGCGTACAAATTAACTCTAAACTTTTTCCTGGTCATTTCGTTGGTAAGTTTATACATTGAAAAAGAATCTTACGTTATATTTTCGAAGTTTTAAAGTGTTAATCACACACTTAGGAAACAAAAAACATATTTAGAAATCGTATAAAAATTTTGAACGCAGCGGGATTCGAACCCGCGCCTCTTGGAAACCGTCCAGGCGCTCTGACCACAGCCATGCGTTCTATATCCGGCTGCGTCGAAATTATTACGTTAATCTTACGTTATTTTAAATATAATCAAAAAAACTAAATCATTAACAAAAGCAAGAAGCAAACTATCATTATTTATGAGAAGCAATGCTATCGATTTTTATTCCAACCATATTTGATGTAGTCACGTGTTGTGCGGTCGCGGGGGTGTGTATTATAGTATAATATAATGGGGTGTATACACCCCCTGCGAAACCAATTTATGTTATGTACTGAGATTTTCTATTCTTAAGGGTTGTAAATTATATGGCATGCTTACTTTTAAAAGCTTATGGTGTAATGGTGGCTATTGTTACTCGTACGTATACATTTCAGATTTTTCTTTGAAATTTGAGCTTGTAGAATGAACATAATTTAAAATTAAGAATTAGTAATGAGGAAATGCCTGTCGTGACGCATGGCACAAGCGAGCGACAGATTGTGGGTTCGATTCCCACTCCAGAAAATGTAAAAAGCTCAGTATTTTCATTTCCTGGGCTTGGTGACAAGACAACGCGCAGCGTTGAGTTCCTTCACTTAGCAAGCAATGCCTCAATTCGGCGGAAAGTGGGGAACGGAGTGTCTTAACACTAGTTGCTCAGGTTCCCTTTGCATACCCTGCTATATGCACTACACTCCGTGACGAGGTTACATGCAAAATTTAATTTTTTTTTAGCTTCTAGTTTGCCTGTACGTTGTTTATCAGTCACTCAGCATTTTATATCTTATAGAGTTATTTTATTCTGGCACTTTCCGTTTTTCACTTTCCGTCAAATTTTGAATTATTTCGTTTTGAATAGCAATACCTAACACAATACTTTGTAAAATTTTACGAAAGTAATTCATTAATGAAATCAATCCACTGAGTCGTCTTTAATGACTAAACTTTATCACGACGAGATAAAAATTCACTCATTCTAAAAAGAAGTGGATAAATCAAAATATATTTTTTAAAAAAGTGTCATACATAACCATTCTATTAATCAAACAACTGAAGTAGGCAGGCGAGGAGACTAAGAATGATGTCCGTGATTGTTTTTAATAGCTTTTCTTTTTCTGCCCCATTTCGGACCACTTTATAGCGTCCCTCTTTGTCTGAATTGAGTGACATTTTTTATCTCTCTCCGAATCACCCTTAAGCTAGCTGTGCTTAAATTGTAATTAAGATTCAATATTTGATGGCAATCATATTTTTAATATACTGATTGGTAATTTTGAATTCTTCTTATTGAAAAAAAACGCAAAATATCGATTTTATATTCATATATTATAAAAATATTATTATAGAAGTAAAATATTATCAATTGTAGTTGTACTAAATTGCTATTAGTTACATGGTACGGTGCCATAGTGTCTGTCTAATTAAATAATATCCATTACTTGGGGATTCGATCCCTACTCGGGGAATGGATATTTAAAATTATTTTCTTTTCCCCATTCTAGAAAGATAAAGCATGCTGCTAAGTTCCGCAACTCAATACACAATGTCTACCTTTTATCTTGTTTTATTTTTATTTTTGTAAATTATTTGTATGTTTTTATCCTTACTTATTAGCTCCTCATTGTACTTCTATATTATATACAATTTTTAAGATAATATTATAGTGAAATCGGACACATCAAAGCCTGTCGTGTTTGCTTTCAGACGGTTATACGTTTAGAGAACCAATTTTATGTTAGTGATATAAATTTTTGTAATGTGTATGTAATAACCACTAGCAAACCTATATAAAATAAATAAATAAATACATGGAACAACATGCCTTGACGCAAGGTTCGGTCTGAATGAGCTGCCTTGCAGGCAAAAGCATGAAGCCGATAAACACACAGTATATCAAAATAGAATATAATACATAATGCTCCGACCTCAAATGTATGTAGTTTCATTTGCTATCTCACCATTAAAGAAAATAATATTTAAGTAATGTTTTTTGTTTGTTAATTTTGATTTATACTAAAATTATATTTTTATGATAAACTCTACTTAGCCTAACTTTAAATATAAAATAATGTTAAGGTATATTTTATATTGTTGGAGCATGTTGTGTCTGCCTGTAAGTGGAATAACACTGAGCAATGTAACATTTTTTTATAATTTGTATCAATTTTCATGTTATGTGTATATTCTGTTGGTAGACCTTATAAAAAAAAAAAAAAATATCCAATATTATTAATTCACTATCTTCTAATACCACTTTCTAACACAGTTCGCACAAGCTTTGTAAAATAACCATACAATTTTCTTGTATCCAAAATGGTGTTCTTGCATAAGTATTTAAAATATTAATCATAACCCTATATGGTATTTCAATTCTTAAAACAAAACCCCAAAAATCCATACACTACATAATTATAATTGTATACCTAATCAAATAGCTAGCCATCCGTGGCAGTACGCCTCGGCGACTCAATGTGAGAGAGCCTTGTTTTTCATCTCGAAGTATGTACTCCACTTCAAAGAAGGGTACCACCCTAACAAACTTCTACCTATCTGCATTTTTATTTAAGTTTCGACAAAAATTTTTCACCCCTTAGGTAATTCAATTTTTTTCGTTAGAAAATTCATTAATGAACACGTACCTACCAACAGCGCAGTTGATGATGCTGTATTTAATTTGAAGGGTACTACGTAAATATGGGGATTTCGCTTTGAACAAGAAATCTATTGATTTACTTTAATTTTTATGTTCGTTAGTTCTCATTGTGGAGTGAGGGGATGTATTGTGTACTACTTTCAGTCAAGTTCGAAGGAGGGACACGCTGTACATTCAGTTTATATGGTACGCCTTTAAACCCTTGAATGTGCAGGGTCTGTACACAATGACTTAATTGATTGATCATATTTTTTGTCTTTTTTTAGTTGTGGGTTCGATTCCCACTTCAGGAAATGTAAAATTTAGTATTTTCATTTCTTGCGCTTGGTAAAAAGGCAAAGCGCGGCGTTGAGTTCCGCCACTCAGCACGCAATCCCTCCATTCGGCGGAAACTGGGGAACGGAATTGTAAGAGAACGGAGTGTCTTAACACTTGGTTCTCAGGTTCCCTCTGCCCACCCTGCTATATGCGGGATACAGCGTGAAGTTAAAAAAGAAAAGTTTTTAAAGTCGATGTCAATATCTAGGTGCTATTATTTTTTTATGAAGCATATTTAAAATCCGATAAATTAAACGATTATAAAAAAAAGTCATACTTAATAGTTTTTTGATTGCACAACACTATGTGCTTAGTAAAGTAATTTGTCACTAGAATAATTCCATCTCATAATAGACCCCTCCCTATAAATCTGTTCTCGTAATTCATCACTCAAAATTTTACTAAAAAATTACATAGTACAGTCGAAAATCTGTATTTTTATTTTATACCAATAATTTTTTTTTCACGATGTTTCCCGCATATAGCAGGGTAGGCAGAGGGAACCAGAGAACCTAGTGTTAAGACACTCCATTCTCTTTCAACAATTCCGTTCCCCCTTTCCGCCGAATTGAGGCATTGCGTGTTGAGTGGCGGAACTCAACGCCGCGCTTTGCCTTGTTACCAAACCCAAGAAATGAAAATACTAAATTGTACAGTTCCTTGAGTGGGAGTCGAACCCACAACCCGTCGCGTTTACAGTCGCACGCTTGTGCCTCTGCGTCACGACAGGCGTAAAGGCAGTACAAATATAATAATAAATGTAAAAAATATTATCTACCTGGGTTTAAAAAAATAGTAATATTTGACTTCTAAAAGAAAAATTAGCATAAAAAAGATAAAAAGTTAAAAAAACCACAGAAAAAAAATAGCAAACGCAATACTCTCACGTTTTTGCAGTACTAAACTAAAAAAAGTAAATCCTTCAAAAAAAGTCAAATTGAGATTTATTTAGAAAAAATAATTCCATCATAAACATTTCATTCAAAATCCATCTACCGGTTAGAATTAAGTGGCAAAAACCCTTATAAAAAGGTGTCTCAGCATTAATATTCGGTTCACACATTGGATTACAAAGGCAAAAAAAATGACAATACAAAAAAGAAAGTGCAAAAAAGACCCTATACTATGAGTGAAGTTACATTTTTTTCGTCACCTCGTAATTTGGGATCAATAGTATTGATACTTGAAGATCAATAGAAGTCAGCACGAGCCATAGATTTGTATTGAGCTGATAGATTTATTCTGTTATTGTTAACTTATTGTGACGGTATTTAACATTTATTAGCCAATAATGGTGTAACTTTAGCTTAGTGCTTAGGAAAAAGTGCACCATTGTGTTGTGTGCAGTTTACGCATTTGTCTGGAAACAATGATTTTTGTGAGTAAATTCCATTATTTATATTAATAATGCCTTTTTAACTAGCTTCAAAAAAGGAGGAAGTCAATTCGACTGCATTTTTATGTGTTCCCGCATAACATTTTACCGATCTAATTTTCAAGATTCTTGTTTAAATTTGGTTTAGATCTGATGAATAGTTTTGAGTTATAATTTATCTTTTTATTGCATTTTATTAGAAATCGTTCTTTTTTTGTTAAAATCTTAATTATTCATGTGAGGATGTTTTCATATTTTGGATGACGTAAATGGGACTCCAAGCCGGATAGACAAAGACAGATTGCCCACTAAAACCCCACGGTGCTATTTTTCTACTGCCACAAACTGGGACAGAAGAACAAATATAAATAAAATAAGGTTGAGCTATTCCATGCCTTATTTAAAAACGCTAACACGATAGGCATTTAAGAGTAGAGAACTGATAACTAGGTTCTCTATAATCTAAAAATACTAGAGATAAACGTCTGTAGTGGCGCAGAGGCAGAAGCCTGCGACTGTTAATGCGACAGGTTGTGGGTTCGATTCCCACTCCACTTTCATTTTCTGGGTTTGGTAGCAAGGCAAAGCGCGGCGTTGAGTTCCGCCACTCAGCACGCAATATGCTATTCGGCGGAAAGTGGGAAACGTAGTGTCTTAATACTAGGTCTCCTCTGCCTACCCTACTATATGCGGGATACAGCGTGAAGCTATGTATGTATGTATGTATGTATGTACTAGAGATAAAAAACTCATCGTATTTAAATAAAAAAACTTGTTTAAAGGTAAAGTTTAAAGGTAAATATAAAATAAATATTTAGGTAATTATATTTCAACTTCCGGTAATACTCAAACAATATGAACATATTACCTATTAAACCAGTAAGTATTAAGCCAGGTTTTCCCCTTTCCCACCCATCCTTTCCCCAAAATGTGGTGGTTCCGATAGCGGACTACTACATTATCCTCCCCTTCTATCTGTATCCTCTAGGTCGGCAACGCATCTACAACATCTCTGGTGTTGTAGATGTCCATGGGCAAAGGTAACCACTTACCATCAGGTGGTCCTTCTGCTCGTTTGCCATCCGTTATCCCTAAAAAAAAAAAAATATTACCTATTATATAATACATAACAAAATCATACATTTAGTAAACACATACACTTTTAAAAAAGAAGAAAAAAACTGCATTTAATCTTTACAAAAGAATTCGCACAAAGAAATATTTTATACAGAGCATATCTACTTACCGCCGCACTTTCAAGGTATATTCAACAACCAGCATTTCGTTGAATGAACAATGGGATAAAACGTAATTTCGACAAAAACAGTAAGTTTAACAGTAATTATGTAAAAAATAAGCAAGATTTTTAATATCGCCCGTCTAAGCTCCGCGGGGAATGTTAATTACCGCCAAGCTTGCCAAGACCGCACTTTGAAGTTTGTGTCTGCCACCTAAGTGCCAATTACGCTATGCATCTCTACAGTACTGAGAGAAGTGAAAAAAACAAAATATAAAAAAAAAATAAAAAGTCGATTTCAATACTAGAACGGGTTCTTATTCATTCAATATATCCATTCATTTGAATCAAAGATTTCACGTATTTTTGATAGTTGCAAGGTATTCTCGATTTTATTGTAGTGTATGATAGATCAAGTTTAAACGTACTGTGCTTTTAACTGCAAAAATGAAAAGTTCAAGTTCATATAACCGGAATTTCAAGTGGAGTTGTCAGTATTGAATACGATTTTGATGGTTAAGTGACGATATTTTGTGATATATTAATAAGTTAATATATTTTTTTTTAGTTTACGGCACTAAGTTTTCTCAATATAGTTTAGTAACCGGAAGAGGAGAATGATGCCTCCCTCTGGAATCTACCAAATGATATACTCGATATTCAATAAAATTCATAATAAAACATAAAGAAATATATACATATAACGAAACGAAGTAACCCAGTGTCTAAACACTCCCTTCTCCATTTTTACAACAAATATTAATTAATACTAAATCGAACCCACAACTGTAAGCCAAATTAAATCTAAAATCATTAACTATAAAGCGAAAGACAAACAAAATATCTATACCAAAATAAACCACACTTATAACGATATTATAATTCCAAAAATATTATCCTAAAACGTTTTCTGTCACGGCCAATTTAGTTGAAAAGAAATGGCGGCTATAAAAGTGAGAGCTGAGTGAATTATGCCTCTCTGAGGACAGATAAACATCGGATTGGGTCAACGGAGATGTATCTTTAAATTAATTCTTAAGTTATAAATGACTTTCTATATTATTTTTGTCACAAAGTGGCTATGAATCTTATGCAATATGCATGATGTGTTTTTTGAAACATGAATTTAATAAAGTAGTGTTTTAAGATGACTGTTTTATGAAAATTTGAGATTTGGTGTTTTTAGATGCGAAGGTTTGAATATTACTCGTGTCCTGTGTTTATAAGTATATCTATAGTTAAGTATAAATATAAATAATATTTTCTTTAATAAAAAAAACAAAAAAGCGTAAAATAATTAAAAAATAAGAACTCTTTATAGCTTTTTTTAAGTTTAAGTTAATTTCCATGCCTTACAAAGATATATGTAATATAAAGTAGAAGAACAGAATGTTTTGATACTCTGGCCGTGCTATGTGAGGAAGACCATGGAGCTGATAAAATTATTATCTATACGTTCAATTTAAAATATAGGAATTGAACTCATAACCATCTTATACAGATATACATTCCAAATATATAAATATAATAATGTTTAATTATATATGTAAGTAACTCGGTACGCTCTGAAGATAGCTTTTTTTTTTTTTTTTTTTTAATTCAGGGTCCCTCTGACATAATCAGAGACTTTGTAAAAACACATTTAAAAACAACAAATACAACAATTTAAAGGCCTAAAAATTCAAAATTTTGACTACAATAAAATTCATTAATTAAACAATTTGTTCAACAAATACAATAATTTCCACACAAAAATTCCATCTGTAGATAGTTAGACTGATACACTTTTGCGTTGCTTTAGTACTCCACGCTAAGA
This sequence comes from Philaethria dido, assembly GCA_033558755.1. Taxonomy (NCBI): domain Eukaryota; kingdom Metazoa; phylum Arthropoda; class Insecta; order Lepidoptera; family Nymphalidae; genus Philaethria; species Philaethria dido. The sequence continues at coordinate 33,435 of JAKGSA010000935.1, read as the reverse complement.
TGGCAACAAAATTATAATTAAAAAAGTAACACCAAATCTATGATATCACACATACAATTCATTAAAAAGAACAAATAAATTCGACATAACAATAGTTCCATACATTTTACAACAATATTGAATGTTTCTCAACATTTTTCTTGAGTTAAAAAAAACGATTATCGTGAGAATATCACATTCACCATATCGTGTTAATAATGAAACGCGGGGCGTGAGTTAATTAGCTGATAATGCTATTGGCTAGCGTAGTGTGGGCGTCACTTTAGATTATTACTATTCAAGAATATGGCGGTTTTAAGTAATAATGGCAATTATTTTATATAAGTACCTATACTAATACTATAAGTGGGAAAGTGTGTTTGTTTGTCATTTCTTCAACGGAACGTAGCTTCACGCTATAGGATTTTCATTCATTTATTTCATTCATCCCGCATATAGCAGGGTAGGCAGAGGGAACCTAGTGTTAAGACACTCCGTTCCCCACTTTCCGCCGAATTGAGGCATTGCATGCTGAGTAGCGGAACTCAACGCCGCGCATTGCCTTGTTAGCAAACCCAGGAAATTTAAAATTCCATTTCCTGGAGTGGGACTCGAACCCACAACCTGTCGCGTTTACAGTCGCACGCTTGTGCCTCTGCGTCTCGACAGGCGTTTATACGTAGGGATGTTATTTTATAATTTTTGAGATAGTTAGGCTAGAAAGTGATAGAAGCTAATTCTTACCGCGGCCAATCATCTCAAATGCCCAAGAAAAAGGTCGTCTGCTCGTGGCATGTTGATAAAAGAAGCAACTTGACGCTTCATCGCTCATAGCGGATATTCAAAGAGAACCTAGTCTTAAAACACTCTGTCAAATTCAGTTTCCACCAGACCTAAATTCAAATGAATGTTTACAAAAAATTTTTTTTATAAATTATAGATCTTATATTATTCTGTTGTATAAGCTATTTTACTGTAAAGTTTCAACTAGATTCATTCAGTAGTTTTTACGTCAAAGAGTTACAAATCCATCCAATCCATCGTTCCTTACATACTTTCGCATTTATAATATTAGTAGGAATCCTACTAAACATGCGAAGTCGTGAGTAACAACTAGTATTTATATCGTTATGTTATGCCCATTAAATATATTCTATATAGATCATTAAAGCGGTCATTAATAAATTTTTGGCTAGTTTCTAAGTGATTTTATCATTAAAGTAAGTAAATTTAGCCGCTAGCTATACTAAAGTTAACTTGCTTTAGTACAGTAGATACATATATATTTTAATGAAATTTTTCTTCTGTACAGAATACATAACGCTTAATAACTTCCGGAATTACTTCTATATACATTTAACTACATTTTTTGTAATTTTTAAGTTAGTTACTAATTAATTAATATTATTATAATTTTAGATGTTATATTTTATAATTTATTGGTAGAAAAAAAAATTACGTACCCATGTATTTTTTTATGAGTAGTTTGGTTATTCTAATGATTTCAATTAAAATGTACATTTCTTTAATTTAATATGGCCATGATTATCTAATAATTTAATTTTGAACTAAACATAATAAGAATTCTAACAAAAAAAAATACTTTAAAAACTAAATTCATGAAAGAATGTAAATTTTCATATATGACCGTTTTTTTTTAACTTCACGCTGTATCCCGCATATAGCAGGGTAGGGCAGAGGGAACCAGAGAACCTAGTGTTAAGACACTCCATTCTCTTTCAACAATTTCGTTTCCCACTTTCCGTCGAAATGAGACATTGCGTGTTGAGTGGTGGAAAACACCGCCACGCTTTGCCTTGTTACAAGAAAATACTTTAAAAACTATATTCATGAAAGAATGTAAATTTTCATATATGACCTTTATTTTTATTTATAGTAAGCTTACCAAATTAATACCAATTAATGTTAAATAGTAATAGTAGACAGGAAGACGTCTTTTCATTTTTTTTTTGATGTAGATGATTATAATACTTAAATATTTTTATCCTATATATGTTAAAATGTAAAACGGTACAACAATCTTATCTAAGTAAACATATCTCTCATAGAAATATATAAAAAGCTACCTAAATATAACCAAAATCAAAACTTACTTAGCCAGTATCAAAAATGAACCATTATACGACTCAGAAAGAGAAAGAACAGAGAGATTAAGTTCCGCCACTCAATAAGCAATGTCTTAAACTCTGGCGAAAAACAACAAACGGAGTGTCTCGACACTAGGTTCTCTCTAACTACGCCACCCACCTTAATATGCAAAATAAAACATGAATCTAAGAAAAAATCTATATAAAAATTATTTCAGAGCTAAAATCAATCCAATTAACTAACCAGACTGTATACTCATACTATATAAAGAGGTATTCAATACAAGAGTCCAACTAAATATATATAAAAATATATTATATACGTATGTACGTATTCACAATATAAAAGCAAACCCCAAAATCAATACCTATTATGTACCAATAATATAAACGAAGCATTCCGTGGGGTGACGAATTGAACAAAAAACCCTTAGGGTGAGATCCCCAAATTTTTTGCTCAACTTTTTCTATAGGGGAACGTCGGGCAAATCGGACGGCTAATGTCACGTCTTTATGTGCTTATTTATTGGTATGAGGGTATGTAAGATTGGGATCTCGTTTGCGAAAGTAATTGGTACTTAGCTATATTTTATTTCTTTTTTTGTATGTATTTTCTTAATGTTTTAAATCGTTTTTAGTTGTTTAGTGATTTATTATTTAGTATGATTTGAATTATTTAGTATGGATTGAATTGCATCAATTTCTGCTTATGCTAGCCAAAATGGATAACATTATGACTTTAGAATCCTTTGGTAGTGTTAAATGTAAGTTTGTGATTGAAATAATGAATTCACAATATACCTACATATATCGTAACTTTTATGTAGTATTTGACAAATATGTTATTTATTTTATAATATAATTTATGATATTTTGCCTCTATTAGAATGTATTTATACGATGGTTGTGCATTCAATTCATACTTAGGTATTTTAACATTCTTTATTTAGATTCCATAAAGTACTGCATCAATGTGTGCTACAGCAAACACTGTAACTTGGATGAATTTAGAAAAAACGTGAAATCTTCGTCTCTACCTAAAACTTAAAAAAAGGACATATTAAACAAAGATACCTAACATCAAACAAAATCAAATGATTTTAAAATATTATATTAAGGATTTTTCAAATATTTTTATCATAATATATGTTAATCAGTACAAATTCATAATACATAAAATATTTTTACTCTTACAAGTAAATAATCAGTTATAATGTAGTAGAATAGCCTAATAAATTATCAATATTCATAATAAGTTTCAAAATAACAAAATACCCCAAATGATGACAATGGAAAGGTAACATTATAAACTAAACTAAAAGCTATCACGACAAAGTGATTTGGGCAAAAAATCCAACCACAAATGATATTTAAATGAGCAAAATCTCAAATCCAAAATCCATCCATGGATATAAATTATAGAGCCAGCATTTTTTCATCGCAAAAATCGACGAGGCGACGCTTTTAAAGATGGCTGCCATGCCTCTTAGCACCCTATTTTTGTGTTCTTGCCACCCTCGCCGCCCCCTGTTTATGCATTTGCCCCCTGTCACCCCTTGCAAAAGTGCACCAAGTTTTATTTCGGTTTAAAATAAAATTAGTTTGACTTAAGTCGAATGAGTGTACTTTTAATTGGTTGAGGTTTGGACCCGCTTTAATTAATGCATTATTGAAAGGAGAACTTGCTTTTAATTTTAGGAAATGTACAGTCTTGTATGGTGTTTGCCTTTCAAAGTTAAATGCTAATTAAAATTTCCATGAAATGGCCATTGACAATCAAATTTTAACGTCTATGTTGTATAGCTACCTGTTAGTATTATTTAAGTTAGACTGACGTATACCTTTATTTTACGTATATTAAAGAATTCTAAGTTGATTAAACGGTCAGCTTCATATATTTTATAACATATTGTTAATTTATAAAAATTATATCGAAAATAATGACATAAAGTGTTATAATTATTGGAGAGATATGTATTGGAGTGCCAATACATAGTAAAATCAGTAACTTGTAATTAGTATGTATATTTTCGAGACTCATCTACCTTATAAGTAGTTATATATTTAAAAATAAACTTCTATAAGATAAAAATAAATATTATCAAAAAAAAGGACAATAGTAGCAAACCATTTCAAAATCAAACAAACATAAAAGTCAGTGAGCACCTAAAAACGAATAGTACGACAACATAATTTTAATTAGTAAAAAAATAATTATGGGAGGTAAATTAATAAAAAACTTCCACGAACGGATCTTGAAATGCTAATTATTATACGAAGCGAAGTTTGAAATGCCGAAGCAACGAAAACTTTGCAACAAACATAAAGTTTAAGAGCCAACTTAAACAATAACAGGCAACTATCCTCTAACTTTCTGCAGAAACAAGCCTAATAACCCCTTTAGTTTTTATTTACTATGGGATTATATTAAAAATATTTAGTATATGTTATTAGTATAAATAATCGATTAATAAAAAAGTTGTGACAGGTCACTTTGATCGCCTTCCTTTGCTTTCCCTTTTACGAATCATTTTGGAATAAGAATCCTTAAAAACTTAATAATGTGAAAATATTACATGTTATCATATATAAGTATTACATATGTAATGAAAATTTGTTATAATCCCTGTGAAATTGAAAATTCCATATAGTGCTTTATAAAAAACTTAAGAACAATACCTACAAAAAAGTTACAAATTGGTCCCAAAAAAGTGCTATAAGTATGATATAATGAAAATTCTAGAATAATAGTTATTCAATCATTGTATACTTATGTTTATGTAAATATCTGTTTCGATTTCCAATACATCAATTCTGAACATACAAAGGAATCGCGTGCAAAACATATGTCTTCATTTCTTTTTTTTTTCAACTTCGCGCTGTATCCCGCATGGAGCGGGGTAGGCAGAGAGAACCAGAGAACCTAGTGTTAAGACACTCCATTCTCTTTCAACAATTCCGTTCCCCACTTTCCGCCGAACTGAGGCATTTCATTTCATGTTATTTAAATTGATTAAGCAAATTGGAATTCGTAAATTATAATATTTGTAGTTATATAATAATAATCATCTCATCAATCATCTTTTGCAATTAATAAAAAAAAAATCAATCTAAATATTTACTGTACATATGCATACATAAATTTAAATCGTAGCTGTTTCTTGCAAGTCTATTTGACTGGGAGATCGATGTGTGGGGCAGTGCTTCTTTTTCATGTTTTGAGTGTATTTATTATCTGGACAGTACTCGGACAAGCTAGTAAGTTAGTAATATATTGTTTAAAAATAATATTAAGAAATTATTTCATATTACATTTTACTTTAAACTAAGCAGTAATGGGAATTCAGACTAAGATAATATAAATATCATCTGTCACGCTCAACTTTTGTCACGGTAAATAGATTTCATAAAAGCTGATATTAATTAAAGAAAATATTTAATTTTAACAGAATAAAATACGGAAAATATGAAGCATAAAAAAAAGTAAAATAAAACAGTAATAAAATAAATAATAAAAAATATGACAAATTTTACATAAATCATAAGCTTCAATATCATATACACCAAGCATTTGAACATGCCAACCAATAAGCAAAAAAAAAAGAGATATTATTTAAAAATAATTCAATTTAATTAACCCAATTCTCCTCATTTCTTAACAAAATCAATACAATATAACAAAACACTCCTAAGTCATTATTTCTAATAAAACTACTACAGATTAAAAAAAGCATTACTTAACTAAACTACTCGTTCAAATGACTGTCCCAACTAAAACGTAGCATATTCTACCATGTTAAACACAGCACAAGTCGCTAAGGCGCCCGTCACCCTCGTGGGCGCGTCCGAAGGGACACACCCTCTGCCTACTGCCACTGGAAATTTCTTATTAGATTTTTTTTAGAACTATATTTTAATATTTGTTGTGTGGTGTATAGTTGTTTTTAGTGAAATAATTAATAAAGTTATTCAAGTATACAGAAATATTACGACATTTATATTTTCATAATTAAATTCCTTATTAAAATTCAAGAAACATATTTACTTGATTTTTACACACAAATAATTTAACATTTAATATATATTAGCAAAAAAATAGCATTTTAAGCCAATATTCTATTATATTAGTTTATTTGAAATAATACAAATAATTATCATAAATTGTATCATTTATAGAAAGTCTATTATTTAGTTAATACAAGCAATTTAGTATTCACCAAATCGAAAAGAAAACCTCTGGCTCCAGATAAAAGATATATAAATAATCCAAGTTATACCTACTCATGATAACTAAGTATCAGTGACTTTTTATAATAATCTATCCAAACGCAAGTAAGAATATAAAAATACAGCTTTAAATTTCTTTTTCCGTAGAGAGAACCTAGTGTTAAGACACTCCGTTCTCCAATAACTCAATATTTGATTGAAATATTAATTTCAACTAGACCACAGATTATCACAAAATCAAAACCTCATATGACATTACATACAACTCAACAAACAATTCATATACTTAAAAAACCAATAATTACTCATCAAAAATCAAAAAAATCTATATTATTTAAATACAACACATTCTCTTTTCAGTAAAATAGGTTAATGCCGTCCCACCGTGAGCCCTCCTTAGCGAGGGGGCGACCCCGCTTTCTTTCTCTTATTTCAACTTTTTTCGGCCGCCATTTTTGCCACGCACGCGCACTACCCCCGCGCGTCGATGCATCGATTTATTTGATGTAAATAAAATAAGACATGGCTTATTAAGTACGTATTACGTTCTGTTAATTTGTGCTATGTGTAATTTGTAATTTTTATATATTATTCTAAAAAAAATATAGGTTTCATACTTTTAGGCCTATGCTCTACATAAGATTTAAATTATTAAGAGTATTTTAACTTAGTTGTAAAAAAATGATTCTATACATACGTGAAAGTATGTTCTTATACTAAAAATTGTAATTTAGAAGACAAGCAAATTGTTTTCCAATGCAGTACAAAATGCTCTAATCTAAATCTATAATAATCATATCAATTTCACCTAACCATCCATTTCGCAGTGACGCTACGCCATAGGATAGTGTAAAACTATTTATAAAAAATCAACTTTACGATTTTTTCCATATAGCAGGGTAAGTAGAGAGAACTTGCTTCTACTACTTTATACCTGAATTCTGGACAAGGCGATGGATCTAAACGCCGCCCTTTACTTAGGTAAAGGGAGAAAAAAATAAAATTAATTAAGCATTTCCCTGATGAATCGAACCTGTAACCCTCGCGTTTATAATCAGGAACTGTCTAGAAAAACATTTTCTTAAATAATAAAATAAATTGATTCCAATTTTATGTTTTAAGGATTGAACTGAAGCCATGGCATGGCATGGCATGGCAGAAGTGGCATAGTGTCTGACTGACAGAGTGTAGTGTATACACGATGATCATCGATTATATTAATAACTTAACGCTGTATCCCACATATAGCGGGGTAAGCAGAGGGAACCTGAGAACCTAGTGTTAAGACACTCCGTTCTCTTACAACAATTCCGTTCCCCACTTTCCGCCAAATTGAGGCATTACGTGTTGAGTGGCGGAACTCAACCCCGCGCTTTGCCTTGTTGCCAAACCCAGGAAATGAAAATACTAACATTTCCTGGAGTGGGAATCGAACCTACAACCGTTTACAGTCGCACGCTTATGCCTCTGCGCCATGACAGGCGTTATACTAATATTCGTCATCGATTATACTAATATAATTTATATTTTCCCGCTCTGTTAACACTCTCACTCACTCTTTAAATAGGGCAGAGAATTAGTACTTTGCCTCTAATATAAACGGCCTTATAACATTCCAATATATTTTACAAATCCAGAAGTAAAATTTCCAATCATTTACTGATAGAGGTCAATTATGGCGGGCGGAAGTGACGGGCCAAGTCCCGGATATTACTACGCCTGTGATGGAGTCTATGGTATAGTTAATTAACCGTTTATGTGTTCTATGAGAAAAGTCGTCATATTGAATTTTGTGCGAAATGTCTAAATTTGTTGTAGCGACTTGTATATATATGTATATGAATTAATATACATATGTTTATCTAATATTACTTGTATTGCAAAATTGTTAGAATAGACTGAAATTTGACATGAAGAATTTCACTTAAGGGGTATAGAAAAGCACTAAGAGAGGATTTCCTAACATTTCAACGAGAAGAAATTTTATATTTTTACACACCATACATAGATACATGTTTCCCGCAAATAGCAGGGTAGGCAGAGGGAACCTAGTGTTAAGACACCCCGTTCCCCACTTTCCGCCGAATTGAGGCATTGCGTGATGAGTGGTGGAACTCAACGCCGCGCTTTGCCTTGTTACTGGTTGGTTGGGAATCGAACCCACAACCTGTCGCGTTTACAGTCGCATGCTTGTTCCTCTGCGACACCACCACGACAGGCGTCATATAACATATTCATTTTAAAATATGCCTTACTAGAATTTGAAACCACAACAATTTCACCGTCCCAACTAAGCTATGCAACGTCTCAATTATGAACTCCTAAATGACACATATAACAAAGAACCAGATGCAATTACTACTTCACGCTGTACCCCGCACATAGCATGATAGGCAGAAGAAACCTGACAGCCTAGTTTTAAAACACTTCTTTCTATTAATTATTTTCATACATACATACATAGCTTCACGCTGTATCCCGCATATAGCAGGATAAGCAGAGGGAACCTAGTGTTAAGACACTCCGTTCCCCACTTTCCACCGAATGCACATTAACTATTTTCGATATGCTCAATATTTTCATTTCCTGGAATAGGAATTGAATCCACATCCTATACGCTTACAATTGAACGCTTGATTTGCCTCTCTGGAAACAACTGGAATAATATAAGTTTAATACTAAATTTCCATTTTTCCCTCTTTTGGTTATTACATATAAATCAAAGGAAACTAAGGTTAAATCCGTATTTGTCAATTAATTACAGGTAAAGGGCAGTCGTGGCGGACGGAAGTGACGGGCCGAGTTCCGCGATACCGGATATTACCACGCCTCCGTTCGATTCTGGTGCATCGGCGTTTTTTAATTACTCAATTTTAACTATTACTTATATGTTGTCTTTGCTACTAAAAAATAAAAATCTAATAAAATAGAGTTAAAACAAGTATACCCTTTATAAAATAAGATATTATGAAAGATATTACCTATCTAAAATTTTACGTTTGGTGTAGTTAGATTTGTATATATAACATATTTAGCGTCATGTTTTTTTCCCTTATAGAAGGTTCAAGGTAGTCAGCAAGAATCAAGTATAGTTTTATTCCTCCCCTCTTCCATCTCCTGTCTTTCACGGCGTTGAGTTCCACCATTCAACACGCAATATCTCGATTTCGGGTGGGAAGTGGAGAACGGAGTGTCCTAACACTAGTTACAGTTCTCTCTGACTATCTATATCTTTTTTAAAAAATATTTAAATAACACGTTGGGGACATGAATTTGATTGTGTTGAATGAATGAATCCGTTACCTCCATATAGATATCAGATATCCGTATTCAAATTTCATGCAGGTCATTATACTTTAAACTACTGTGTTATGTAGTCTATAGTGGACGGTTAAAAGAAAGATATGTAAAGCTTATAGATAAGATAAAAAGATAAAAGATATTTATTCAAAAAATATTTTACAAATTGAGCAGCCGAGACTTCCCAGTAAGTAGTCAAAGACACTTGTGTCGGGAATGTCTCGCTTCTCCGATGGTTTAACAATAACATAATACGTAACATGTATATAATATATAACATAATACATATAACTTAATAGTAACAAAGCCGTGTGTGTGTGTGTGTGTGTGAGTGTGTGTGTGTGTGTGTGTGTGTGTGTTTGTGTGCTTATATGCATCTTTACTATCAATTACAAGTTTACATACATATGTCTATCTGTAAACATAAATAGTAATGGGTTTGATTCCTACTCGGAGAATGATTATATTTGAATTACTTTCATTTCTACCCTCTAGTAAAGTCAAAACGTGACGTTAAGTTCCGCCAAACAAAACTGAACATCTCAAATTTCGCCAGAAAGTGGAGAATGGAGAGTCTTGTCACTAGAATCTCACCCTGCTATGCAAGAAAACACTTGAATTTGCCATAAAAATAAATAAAGTACAAACAAAAGCTGAATTACCGTTTACAAAATCGATATTTTCACTTTGTAAGGCACAATTCGGTGTTCCACCATCAAAAGAGCAGACGTAAACACGTTAGTTATAAGGTTAACGTAATTTAATAACATGTCCCGACCTGCAAAACGTTGCTTCCATGATAATTTCATTAGGCATATTCTTACATGCTCGTTTATGAATTTCAGTATATTTGAGGCTATTGTAGAACAGTTGATAATGTCGGATATGATGTAGGTTTGATTCTTACTTGAGGATATAGTGCTGATTAATTGGACATAGCGCAACGTTATGTTCCGCCACCTAACAAAGAATTTTTCAAAGAACGGCTTACTTATAGGTATATAACTTATTTATTTTCGTGATTTTGAAACATGTTTAAATGAAAGTTTATCAATATGATTAGTGACATGTACTGGTTTTCTTTTCTTCACGCACGCTACTACACGCTTTGTCCCGCATTTTTGTTAGAACCTAGTGTCAAGACACTACACTCCTCGCGTTTCTTCCGAAATCGAGACATTGCGTGTTTAGTGTAGCGGAACTCAACGCCGTGTTTTGTCCGTAAATATTTTTATTTAATAAGTATAAATTTAAAATTACTTATCTTCAGATTTTGTACCCATCTCACAAACACGTTCAAATACGTGAACATTTAAAAATATATAAGCTTACATAAAAAACTTTACCAAGAATAGGTTCCTACATAATCTCAAAGTCTAGACCAAGATTCAGTGTAATAAGGCAGAATTTGTGTTATCTTCAAGAAGTTGGACCCTATTACTAACGCTCGGGAACACGACAAAAGCGTTTTAGCTTCACTTTACAAAGTGTTTGACCTAAAATCACTTTACTTGTCTCGTTTCCACCTGAAAAATTTTATTTTACCGCTAAATTAAATTCTTAAGTGTACTTTTTGTAAGAGGATCTAGATTTTTGAGTAAAAAAAAATGTAAAGATATGGAAATTACACTTATTATCTTTTTTTAGAATGTTTTCGTATAAAAGTTTTTTTCTTATTTTAACTTCACACTGTATCCCGCATATAGCGGGGTAGGCAGAGAGAACCAGAGAACCTAGTGTTAAGACACTCCATTCTCTTTCAACATTTCCGTTCCCCACTTTCAGCCAAATTGAAACATTGCATGTTGAGTGGCGGAACTTTGCATTGTTACCAAGAAATGAAAATACTAAATTTTACATTTCCTGGAGTGGGAACCGAACCCACAACCTGTCGCGTTTACAGTCGCACGCTTGTGCCTCTGCGACACGACAGGCGTATAAAAGTTTTTGAATTTAATTTATTTGTAGCTAATGCTGCGGATAAGCCATAGAAATACATACATACCTAGTACTGTACGGTACACGGTATCTAATTTCTATCTGTCATATCGAATACTTGCGTTACTGAGTGACTGACAGATAGCATAGAGGCGAAACTACTGGTCATAGAAATCTTAAATTTTCCATGTAGGCCTTGGGGATTGTAAGGAAATACTAAGAAAGAAAACAGAAAAAAACGACATTTTATTTCTACCCTACTACATCTATCTCTCGTTTGTACTACCCCGCTAGGATTAAAACGTGAAGTGTATTTCAAATTTTTATAATATGTTGGACATCATTCATTCACCGACTTATCGTAAAATAGCAACAATAATATCAAGCAATCAATCAATAACCCACTTTTTAGTTTAAAAAAAAAAAGAAAAAAAAAAACAAATTGTGAAATAATTAATTTTAACAGAAGTGCGTCATCTTAAACGTAAGAAGAGTTTAAGTCTGGTAAAAAAAGTATCATAAAATTTATTGGCAAAATGAAGCCTGGAGATGCCCAAAAGCATAAAATTTGCAATAACGATCTCATGCATACATCTAAAATTGATAATCACAGCATCTTTCCTTTCTTCACGAGTACCGGTTATAATTAAGAGTCCTTACTTTATCTACCCCAAAGTCGTTATGTTTTGAAGTGCATAATTTATATATTCAGCATATTGCCTATTACATGGTTAAGTTATAAGGTATACTAGAGAAAAGTGAAAAATTTTGCCAGCTATAAAATGTACCTACGTAAGGTAAGGCAAAGCGCGGTGTTGAGTTCAGCCATTTAATGTGCAATGTTTCGAATGTGGGCGAATAGTGTAGAATGGAGTGTTTAGTCACTAGATTCTCTGACTTAACTAGAAGGGTTAGGTAGCAGGCAGCTTCTATGCGGAAAGAAATTGGAACAAAAATCTTTTTGACAATGTTTTGGCTCAAGTTATGATTTATGTCATGAAAAGCGAAAATTAAATATAATTTCTTCAATATTTTAATGCAAATTCGTCTATGTATTATATTTATGAAAGGATATAGAGTTATACAAGTATCAATATTCTCGATTTTCGTATAGGGATCCTTTAAGAGGTACTATAAAAATATATAGGTATATAAAAAAATACACCAATAAAAAATTCCACTTCAGGAAATGGATTTTTTTGATTTCCTGGGTTTGGTAACAAGGCAAAGCGCGGCGATGAGTTCCGCCACTCACCACGCAATGCCTCAGGTCGGAAAATGTGGAACGGATTGGATTCAAAAACCAAACAATTTAATATAAAATGAAATATGCCAATTCGTTTGTACTTAATTGGATATATGAAATATGGGCCATAATTATATTCAAGTTGAACATTTATTTATAAAATGTGACGCAATCAACGAATCTATCGGTTAGTTGGTATTAATATAATTAAATATAAGGGTAGGCGCATACTATGATTTCAGCTTTACGCTTTTTCCCGCAAAATGATATATGTATTTGTTACAATTTGCACTTCCACACTCGCAAATCTTTTACTTCTCGTTTATATCCATAGGTTGACTGGAAGAAATCTCTATCAGAGATAAGTCTATCTTTGCTAATTTTTTTTTTTTAATATTGTATTTATTTTTGTTACAAAGTGCAATAAAATATATATATGTATATAAAATGTCAAGACATTTCGTTGTCCGTTTTCTGTCCGATTTTAGACTATAGTGGCCAAGTCAATATATCCCGCGCTTTGTAAAACAAAGCCACTCAACGCGAAATTTCACAATTTTGGACGAAAATTTGAAAATACTAGTGGGGAACGGAGTGTCTTAATACTGGGTTCTCAGGTTCCCTCTGCCTACCCTGCTATATGCGGGTTACAGCGTGAAGCTAAAAAAAAGGGGAAATCTAGAGTAGGTATTTTTCTGACTAGCTTGCTTTGGAACAAGCGTAAATCTGCAAAAATAAGTGATTAACCCAACCCGGAACTCAAAACTGCGCTTTGTCTTTAAGAAATGAAATTAATTTATATATAGTCATTCACCGGAGTGGGAATCGAAGCTACAACCGCGTTAACAGTTAGACGCTCTTCCACTGCGCCACGATGACCTTTTTTCCTTCTTTTTATCGCATATCTGCAACTCTCTAAGTATATCATAGTATATCATCTAAGTATATCATGGTATATAACGTCATAACTGCATTTTACCAATTTCACATTAATGCTGGACAATTTTACATCTTTATTTTCTCGAAGTAACATAGTGCCTTATTACAAAATTTCCTCTAAATACTCAAATAAATAAAAAAAAGACAACACCAATTCTGATTGACCAAAACCCATCTTCTATAAAGGCACTATAAATAAACGTTTATACAAAAAATACCAACCAATTAACAAACTATTACCCCCCGCGAAGCAGTAGCATCTACTTTATTTGAATTTTATCGATATTTTAACACCTATAATGTCAGGGTTACGATATATATGTGAAAGTAGGCTATGCCACGACAGGTGCTGCACCACCGGGCTTCGGAAAGGCCGAATATATTGATTGGAATATTTTTTAAGGTTAATATAAAGTTTTGGAACGAATTAATTATTGAGACAAGCTATTAAATGACGATATGACAAAGTAAATTTATATGGCTTTGCTTGAATTAACTTGTAATGCATAATATTACTTTCTATGTAGTTTTTGTTTGTTTTTGAGGCTTTTTTGGGGCTTACTAGTATGATTAATGTAAGTTCGCACGTGGCGATACAAATATAAATATTATTTATTGCAAAGATTACACGCAGCTTCACGCTGTTTCCCGCATATAGCAGGGTAGGCAGAGGAAACATGAGAACCTAATGTTAAGACACTCTGTTTCCCACTTTCCGCCAAATTGAGGCATTGCGTGCTGAGTGGTGGAATTCAACGTTGTGCTTTGCCTTGTTACCAAACCCAGGAAATGAATAATGAATATACTAAACTTTTACATTTCCTGGAGTGGGAATCGAACCCACAACCTGTCGCGTTTACAGTCGCACGCTTGTGCCTCTGCTCAGTCAAACACTAAATCTAAAAAGAACAATTTTGACACTTCAGAAGATATTTTTTGCTGTAAATATTATTACAATAACAACAGGAAAATTTTACAATCTCTCACAAATTAAGGCATCGAAACGTATTAATTAAGTACTTACCTGTTATAACTTTAAATGAGAATCCTTGTAAAGTTGGCAAACTCACAGCAATTGTAAAAATATACTTCATTGTAATATTTCTTTAAAAACATGTTACAATAGACGATGAGAAAATAAAGAACGGAGTGTTTTAACACTAGATTTTCTTAAAAAAACACGTTACATATGGACTCTAACAACTTTAAAAAGCTACTGTCATATCTACATTATCATCCCCATCGTCAAAAAAACGGTCAAAAATCTTATAATTATATTCAAATGCCAATAGCCAGGTGTCCGTTAGGATGCAAAAACTTTATCAAAACAATTGAACTGACCCCTCCTACCCTCATATTTGCTTATATAACCCTTATTTCAACGAAATGGGGTTGGGTTTTCAAAATTGTTTGCCCGATAGCCCATTGTGGTCACCCCTTCAAATCTGCGGCATAACATTTAGTATTTAAACAAAGACTCAGGTAAGCAGATGTTCGGAGATCTTACAATGGCGGTAATGAGACATACTGACCTTGTATAAATCGTTTTCTAATAGAATGTATTACGGCCAGTGGTTTGTAGGCACGTTTTTTAGGCGCAGTACACCAGGTGATGGTCGAAGGGCAACTGACAATACCTCTTAAATAATTTATGTAATCCAGCAGTCCAGTTTGCATACAAATTTTGTGTCAAAATGAAAAAAAAACTACAAAAATGATATAATTTGACTGTACTTGATATTTGTTGGTTTTATTCTAGGTTGAGATAGAATTTGTGTTTTTAATATGTGAGCGTTTTCCTCAGTTAAGTTAAACAAAGTAGATATATTGACCTGATCCCATTCATTTTGACAGATTGTGTTGTATGACCCCATACAATACAATACCTCATGAATGAAAAAAAAAGATTTCCTGCATATCCTGCAAAACATAAGAAATATGTTTTTTTTTCGCCTGTCGTAACGCAGAGGCACAAGCGTGCGACTGTAAACGCGACAGTTTGTGGGTTCCATTCCCACTCCAGGAAATGTAGTATTTTCATTTCCTGGGTTCGGTAACAAGGCAAAGCACGGCGTTGAGTTTCGTCACTCAGCACGCAATGCCTCAATTCGACGGAAAGTGGGGAACGGAGTGTCTTAACACTAAGTTCTCAGGTTCTCTCTGCCTATCGTGTTATATGCAAGAAATTCGATAACACCCAATATTTTATTTCTTTTAAATAGCTACGTATTAATGTGCTTCGGACCGTTTCAACAGATAAACCTATAAGATGTCGCACACATTTTTACCACTAAAACTTGTATTTAGTATAAACAAGCTCTTAAATAATTACAGAAAATAATATTTTTGAAAATAAACATTGACAACGTGATTTATAATTTAAAAAAATATATGAATATTCATCGCTTCTTATTAAAGCCATCTATGGGTCTCAATCTTAATTACGTAGAGACACAATTCGCAAAGTAAATTCAACAAGTTGGCATCATTTAGTTGATTACTTACATAAGAGATGGCGCTGTTAAAGTAAAATTTTACGTAATCAAGAATATATATATAAAAAAAATACGTAATAAGTATTAAAAGTATGTTTTTAAAGTTAAACTAGAATTTGATATTAAAATAAAAAAAAAAAACAGATTTAAAAAAAATATTTATATTGATATGAAGCATTTTATAAAATTTTAAATTAGTAAAAAACAATAAACAAAACAATTTCTTTCTTATCTCATTTTAAGAACATCCTCTGAGTTTAAACTTTTTAATTCTGACAAAAAGTAATCATTTTCCTTTTTCAAGCCTTTCACACCTAAACAGTAGGGATATCGGTTAGTAGTGGCCAAATAATAAATTCCTCCCTTACTCTTATCAACGTTGAGACCCAAGAGATTAACAACAAGTGGTTTTCTATCATAACATTGCCTATCCCTGGCCTGTTGTACCGAATCACACTGTATAGCTATAAACGAATTCCGATACGTCAAAGCTGTTATCCAGAGAGTGTGAGCTCTAACGTGGGAACAGAGAGAGTTACAAAATAACCAATAAACTTCTCCTGGCTGATTCTCTCCGCCATTCACGTAGTAAGTGACATGAGCTACAGGAGCAGCCATGCCCATGCCATCAATATTTGTACTGATAACTTCAACAAAA
This sequence comes from Philaethria dido, assembly GCA_033558755.1. Classification (NCBI taxonomy): domain Eukaryota; kingdom Metazoa; phylum Arthropoda; class Insecta; order Lepidoptera; family Nymphalidae; genus Philaethria; species Philaethria dido. Next base: position 16,545 of record JAKGSA010000935.1, on the reverse strand, counting down.
TCTGCATCATTTCTGTCAATTCTATCCTCTGGTCCAAGATTCCGGAAACATGGGCCAGCTGGATCTAAGCCTGTGATCCTTGATACCTTAGTTCCGGTTAGCTTGTAAAAGTTCTTCCCAGCAAAACTAGCTGTTTGCACGCCAAGGCTTAGACCGACGAATTCCACCTGTTTTGGATCTAGCCCCTCTTCTGTTAAATCTGCTATCATTTTGGCTGAGTGTTTTCCGACAGGCCTCATGAAGCGTGCGGCGCTGAAAGTATAATATCAATAGTATTTTTTAAGTGGAACAATTTAGATGGATATACTGAGCTGATCACCTATCAATATAAAAGGGTAAAGGTTAAAAATATAATTAAAAATATAATTAAATAAATAAAAAAAGTCTTTCTCCGTTTTTTTTTAACTTTTGAGATGTGTTAACGTTAAATAAGATTTTTTCATAATAAAATACCTTTCAGGAGAATATAATTCATATGACACAGAAAGTTACTTTAATAACTATCTTTTAACACTCACCGAGGATATTCCATTGTAGTAAACATATTAGTGTCCAACAATAGGACGTTATAGCCTATGTTTTTGTATGCGCTCGCCATGAACAAGGCGTATGGAAAACTGGGACTGTCCAGGAAACCACCAAAATATATCATCGTCTTCTTACCAAAATCCATAGCTGGATCTTTTGCGAGATCGCTCATCTAAAAGATAAATAATTAAAATTGTAACAAGAAAAGAGAATTGTTTTTATATAAAATGTACTAACAGTAGTATTTTTAGTCGTAAAAATACTGCTGTTAGTACATTTTCATCGACTAACTCGACAATTACACATCAGATCTAGCTATTATATACAAAAAAATCTATCGTGGTGTAGAGGCACAAGCGTGCGAGTGTAAGCGCGACAGGTTGTGGGTTCGATTCCCACTCCAGGAAATCGATTTTTTCATTTCCTGGGTTTAGTAACAAGGTAAAGCACAGCGTTGAGTTCTGCCACTCAGCAAGCAATGACTCAATTCGGCGGAAAGTGTGGAACGGAGTGTCTTAACACTAGGTTCCCTCTGCCTACCCTGCTATATGCGGGATACAGCGTGAAGCTATGTATGTATTTATTTTAGTGATCATTCTTTAAATTTTTAAGTAGTAAAGTTACCTATATATAAATCCTAACTCGATGTTTAATAGATTGTCATTAGTCTATATGATAGTTCTTAAGGATTTAAATATTATTAAACGTTTTAAGAAAGATTTAAATATTAAATATTAATAACTACTAAGACAATTAATGTAGGATAAATGAAACAAAAAAGTCAAACAAATCAAAAAATACTTTCTTATATTTAAAAATATTATTATTATTAAAACTAGTGTCCCCGTTAATGAGTTAATAACGCATTGCGTAGTGACGTATATGTCACTTTATATAAACATGGATGTCAAATCATGGTAGTGTGTTTGTTGATCTTTCACGCAAAAAACAAAAACAATCTACAGACGTGTATATCTTAATATTTCACTTTTCCCAATGTAAAGCTGCGGCGTTAAGTTCCGCGAATCTAAACTAAAAATGTAACAAAAAAGATCTACCTGATTATAACTATATTTTCTCAGAACTGTATTTAAGCCACTACCGGACACCACTATCGAGAAAGATAGGTGTTTTAGACTTTTCTTAGTTATGAATGCATCGTTGGTTGATCCTGGACCTGAAAAATATACATAAATAATAAATACAATTTTATATTTACCTTTTACAGATGATAATGAGGCTTGTCGTGGCGCAGGGGCATGGTAATGTAAACGCGACAGGCTGTCAGTTCGATTCCCACTACAGGAAATGAAAATAATTAATGGTAACAAGTCAAAGCGCGGCGTTAAGTTCCGCCCTCAGCACGCAATGCCCTAATTGGGCGGAAAGTTTTTTTTTTTTAACTTTACGCTGTATCCCGCATATAGCAGGGTAAGCAGAGGGAACCAGAAAACCTAGTGTTAAGACACTCCATTCTCTTTCAACAATTCCGTTCCCCACTTTCCGTCGAATTGAGGCATTGCGTGTTGAGTGGCGGAACTCAACGCCGCGCTTTGCCTTGTTACCAAACCCAAGAAATGAAAATACAAAATTTTACATTTCCTGCAGTGGGAATCGAACCCACAACCTGTCGCGTTTACAGTCGCACGCTTGTGCTTTCGCGCCACGACAGGCGTTATATTATTGTTTCCTTTTTCTTTTATATTTTATTGTGTGTGCAATAAAGACTATTCCATTCTATTGTATGTTGTCTCGAGGCAGAAAGAAGAGAACGGAGTGTCTTGACACTAGGTTCTCTCTATCTGCCCTGCTATGCGATGTAAAGCGTGAAGTTAATAAGCAAAACTCGATGTGTACTTGAAGTAGAAATGATTTATATTGAAAAATACTCAGTCGGAAGGAAGTGCGTGCCCTAAACAACTTAAAATTGTTTATTTTACGATAGCCAATTAGTTTCAAGGGTAGATAATATTCTAGATTTGGATAAAAGAACGTGTTAAGGTCACTAAGAGGAAAAAATGTTATGAAATACATGAACTCATAAGCCTAATGTGGTCACGTCCCGAAAAGCACCTAAGATGTAAGCTTAGTTAATATTTATATGGGACTTCCATTGATATTCCGTCAAAGTAAAAATTTAGTTCAACGTATTACTACTTATTACGCAATATTTCTGAATTGAGCAGAGAGAATAGTATGGAGTAATGAGTCACTAGAAATAAAAAAAAAAACACTTTTTAAGCAATTTCAATAAAACAGGCGGTCCGACTGCATTTTTTAGTTTTTTATATTAGTTTTGCATATTCTTTACTGGGTGTACCAATTTGGATAATTCTTTTTTTCATATGATAGATAGTGTTTCTAATGTGGTCCCTTAGACCCGCCCATGTTCATGGACGGAGAAGACTCCCATGGCCATAGGCCTAAGAGCCTGAAGCCATCACCCCTCCTCCCCAGGGAGGAGAGTGAAGACCCCACCCCAATAATGTGGTCCCATTTTAAATTGAGTTAAGATTTGATAAATAGTTTTTAATTTATTCGTAAGAATGTTACTTTTTAATATTACTATAATACATTTTATTTAAAGTCTGTTTTTTGTCTTGTTGATCTTAATTATTTTTTAACTCACGACAGTCATTGTTGTTGATAATATTAGTGAAGACGAATACTTACATTAAAACAGCTTTAAGCTTTGTCCCGCATAACAGAATAGACAGAGAGAATATAATGACACTACGCTCTCAGCCTTCCGCCTAAAGCCAACACATTGCGTTTGACTAACAAGACTCAACGTTGCTTTTAACCACAGCGAGAAAATGAGAATAATTTAAATATAATCATACCCCTGAGTGGGAATCGATCTCATAACTACCGCATTTACCGTCTCACTGTCTCTGACGATGGCCTCATTAACTCCCATTAACAATAATTTGCCGTTACTAGGGACACTGTGATAAATTATAAAAGTCATCAATAAAATACATTGTTGATTGAACCAGTGTACGACACTTAACTTATTTACTACGTTTCTTAGAAGTTAGTAGTTAACACATGCTTCATTATTTGCAATTTTGTATTATAATACAAAAACTCTATTTAAATTAAGATTTCCACAAAAAGGACAAGACTTCGAATAAAATACGCTAAGAAGTACAATTATTAACAATAGCTCAAAAATTACTCGTCATACATACATAAATACATACCCGCATATAGCAGGGTAGGCAGAGGGAACCTAGTATTAAGACACTTCCTTCCCCACTTTCCACCAAATTGAGGCATTGCCTGCTGAGTAGCGGAACTCAACGCCGCGCTTTGCCTTGTTGCCAAACCCAGGAAATGAAAAATTCCATTTCCTGGAGTGGGAATCGAACCCACAACCTGTCGCGTTTACAGTCGCACGCTTGTGCCTCTGTGCCACGACAGGCGTTACTAGGGGAACTCCTCTATATTAACTAATTATATTAAAGTCAAAAGCTTTGTTTTGTCCAGAATTCAAACATTGCTTATTATTAATTGTTAGAACGTACGTATGAATTTCATAAGGCGTTTGAATCCAGCTATGTTCAAAATTTTAATTTTATTCTGAATATGTTTTTTAAATCCTATATTTTTAACTAAATAATAATAGTTCCTTAACTAAATAATAATCGCCATCTAAAATAATGAACGTCATAGCAAACAAATGAATGCAATTACAGTCATATAGCAATAAAACGTAAATTATATGCTAGTATAATAAATACAAAACCAGGACAATACTAAGCCTTCTAATTAATCATTATATAGTTTATTACTTTAATATGATAACATCTATATTTTTTTGCTTCCTCAATTATTTATTATTTTGTTAAGTAACTGATTTTCTAGGATATTTTCAAGACATTTGCCCCTTTAAAAGGGACTTTGATTATAGAAGTTTTACGTTTCCATTAGAAGTAATCTAAGCACATATCTAATAAAAAAGTTGACTATCTTATTTGGTCATATTTCGAGACAAAATAATGAGTCCGTTGAACGTTTTGTTGTCCAGGGCAGGGTAGGAACTAGACCAAGCGGGAGAATCCCAATGCGCTGGACTGATCAAATAAAGTCGCTAGTTGGTAGGCCTGTACACGATTGCACCAGGATGACTTTCAACAGGGAAAGATGGCGCGACATCGTACGGCGAGCTACAACTGCCTTAACATGTTGACCACGACCACTCTGTCGAGATGGATACGAATAAGAAGAAGAAGAAGAATAAAAAAAGTATTACAAGAGATTTACGAAGAAATACTCTTTTTTATTAGGGATGATCAAAATATTGAAGCAATTATAGTTTTAACAAAAAAGGACTTCAAGTAAAATAGATTAAAAATTAAAATTATTACGTATAACTCAAAAACTACTCAAATTTTATCGTTGACTAAATTTTGATGGTACCTCATCAGAAGTATTAGCTTAAGATATATGTAAAAACTTGTGCGGTAACAAGATATTTAACATAAACATACTTATTATTGGTATTTAATTTCATTTTAGGAACAAAACGGAAATTGATAATATTAAATAAGAAAAATTCTACACATACGTATGTTTTCCTTGTGTTATTATAACCTGTTTCATACTAAACAAAAGAGTTAAAAAAGTACACTTACAAATGTGTTTTCGTTATCTTTGTCGTCCTGGTAAGGTTCATGGAACGCATAGAAAATAGTTATAAATAATTAATAATCAACTTAAGACTTGTGGGTTCGATTCCCACTCCAGGAAATATAAAATTTAGTATTTTCATTTCTTGGGCTTAGTAACAAGGCAAAGCGCGGCGTTGAGTTCCGCCACTCAACACACAATGCCTCAATTCGGCGGAAAGTGGGGAACGGAATTGTTGAAAGAGAATAGAGTGTCTTAACACTAGGTTCTCTGGTTCCCTCTGCTTACCCCGCTACATGCGGGATACAGCGTGAAGTTAAAAAAAAAAACCTAGTGTCACGAGGCGAGGGGTGAAAATTTTAGTTAGGCAAGACGGTAAGTTTAGAGAAGCCAGTACATAGGAACAAGGTGTGAAGTTAAGTAAGTTGTATATTCAGGGAAGTCAGTACATATATTTAAGGAAGCCGGTAATTTATAGAGAAGCCGGTAAATTTAAGGAAGCCGGTATAGGATTTGAAGGTTACCAATATTTTTCTGGCGACCTAGGTATCATAATTGTACTTTAAAAAGTTAGGCAAGCCGGTGGAAACCGTGTTATGTGGACTCCTCCCCACTGAACAAGACACTCCGTTCTTTCACGGCTTCCTTACATTGATAAATATATATAGGACAGGCTAAAGAAAAAAAACCTCGTGAACGAGGCAAAAGAATAATGCAGGGACCGTAGCGTTTGGCGCTCCGTTCTCTGTGATTATCCCGCTAGGGCTAATGCGTAAAGCTAAGTAAGTAAATATAAGGGCAAACTAATAATATCCTATTAAAAACGCATCCACTTTTAGGAGTATGTTGGACGTGGGATAGGTACTTAGATATTCGTCTTCAAGTGAAGTGCAGTGGAAATACCTATCTCTAATTTAGTAACCTTACTAACGCATATAAGTGTGATCATTTAATCAAACAATACAATTTTCATAAAGAAAAACATAATTAAATTTAGCGTTATGTTCTATTCTACATGGTGCCTACGCTAGAAAGAAAAGAGTAAAGAACCTCCGTTCTCTACTCTCCTCCTGAATTCAAGACCTTGTGTGTTGAGTGGCAGAACCTAACGCGTAACCAGAGCGGGGAAATTGCAACTTTTGTTTATTGTCCATAGAGAACGGAATGTCTTAACACTACGATTCTCCGGGTCCCTCTGCTTAACCCGTTGTAAGCGGGATACAGCGTGAAGTTAGAAAAAAAAATGGTGTATATATAATAATAAAAAAGTAATAAAATAAAATAAGAAACGTACTATAAGCCAGGATGGATAATTTTATCCAATATATTAATTGAAAAATAGCCCTTTACAAATACATTTTATAAATATATTTAGTAAAAAAAACTTACAGTCTGACAAAAATCCCGCAGGATATCCCTCTATTTCCTTTGAACTGTTCATTGTTAGACCATTTCTAACAAATAGTAACATACACAATAGTAAATAATACATGGTTACTATTTTTAAACTAACTTTTTTAACACCAGTTTAAAAAAGCCTAGACACGTCTTATCTCGCACTTCTTCAAAAATCTAATGTAACTTGTCCATAACAACATCTTTTGAAGATACAAAGTAATGCGCTTATCATTTACAACGAAAACTAATATTTTATCTTTCAAGACGCAAAAGTTGTAGCAAGGAAATTATTTAAATAGATGCCAAAAAATCCTTTTTTTTTGTATTAGCGAAAAAATATTATATGTATACTTGCGTCAATATCATAATATTTATTATTCGATAAGTAATTTAATAATTTTTTTCACGTTTAGAATGATTTAAAATATCAATTAATATAGTATAGCAATTAAATATTTTGTTAACTTTTTGTTAATTTAATCCCACCAAAAAATATTCAAGTAAAAAGTTTGCCAAGATGAGAATAAACTATTCGCACTATCGAAAAAATACTTACTTACTTAACTTCACGCTTTATCCCTAGCGGGGTAGTCAGAGTTCCGGAGCGCCAAACACCACGGTCCCTGCATACCTCTTTCGCCTCGTCCACAGTCATTAACCTCTTCATGCATGCCCTCCGAGGGGGTCATGCTTTTTACGTGACCTTTCTCCAGTATCATTGATACTGTGTTCTCGAAGGTCAACCGAGGTCTCCCCTTACCTCTCTTACCGCTCAAAAAAAAAATTTAGATGTAAAGTCTAGTTTTTAATTCTAGTAATCCACTTAAACGCGTCTTACTTACTCACAATGCGACTTGGCCGCTTCGTTTTTACAAAAAAATATAATTCTTTATTGCACTTAAAAGACAAAACAAAGAGATGACAAAATTGTTAGAAGAGATCTGTTCCAGTTAACCTGTAAAGGTGGAGCAGCGGGATTAATGTTCAGAGTAGCAAAAAAAGCAAGGAAAAAGTAAAGAGCATTAACGAAATTTTTCACCTTACACCCCATGTGAATGTAGCAAAATGACCAAGCCATATTTAGACGCCACAATCTTAAATACCATCCACACCACCTGGATGCGTGGCACTCCAGTACTGTGCGGTTTCGGAAAATTTCCTTCCACGTGCCACTGAACTGTAGAATGGCTTTACCTGCGGCAGTTTTCCAGGTCGTGCAGAAATGGGTACCTTCAAAAAGCGCGCCTACTCCACCTCAAAAAAGGCCGGCAACGCACCTGTAGCTCCTCTGGTGTTATACAGGACCCGTGGGCGGCGAGATCACCACCATCAGGTGACCCGAACGCTCGTTTGCCTTGTCCTTTCCATAAAAAAAAAAAAAAAAAAATATTTAGACTTAAGATTTAGAGTCTGTAAAGTTGCAGCAGGGTTAGAGATTGAGTCTTTTGTTGGTACAGGACATATAGTGTCTCATTTCTCTAGACAACTTTTTACATAAAAATATTCATAGATAGAATAGATGTGAATTTCCAGAACATCTTTAGCACCATATAAAACTTCCATACCATAAATGAAGAATTGGGAGATAAGAATTAAGAATGTTTTTATTGTTTCTGTACTAGTACTAAGCCTACATACAAAATTAGAAGTTTTATAGCCAGGAAGTATCCCAAAAATTTTAAAGATCATCAGTGAATTGAGCAAGTGACAGGAAATTGTTTTTTTAAATATGAATACAATCTATACAATTGACTTACTTGGCTTCGCATCTAGCTGGGTATTTCGAGAGAACAGGCTAAATGATGACGGATAGCTGGCCCGCAGCGTCCCCGTCAGTCCTGCGTAAGTGAATCACTTATACACATAGGACATACATAGGACAGCAATGATCCATCCGAGAGCAACAAACACCATGGCGCGTAATGCTGAGTGCGTCCCCGAGGACGACGCGCACCAGTGCGTCCCGCTGGTGTGAAAAGTGGCGACAAATGCGGCGTGGGGACCACTACCCAACACGCTATGTCGGTGACGGCAGGAGAGTGGAGGACAGAGCAACAAACCAACTCTGGTCGAGATATCATAATATAATAAGAAGATTGGTATTATAAACTATAGTCTGTTGAATTTATGGACGCACATCGTGATGAACCTTAAAATAATTATTTTACAATGAATTAAAATATATAATTTTACGTAAAATCAAATATATCCTTAGCAAAGTCAAGTCAAGTCAAAGTCAAGTAATTTTATTCAAAATAAGAAGTTACAAGCTTCATTTTTTTGAACGTCAAATAATTTACCACCAGTTCACTAAATTTAATGCCTCAGACCTGAGAAGAACCGGCGCAAGAAACTCAGCGGGACTTATTTTTTTTTTTTTTTTTTTTTATATTCGAGCTGAGTAAAAAGTGCTAAAAAATCATATCAGTAAAAGATATTTCACATATTATATTAAAGAAATGATATTTCGCCTGTAAATTATCAGGGTAGCAAATTAGTAAGAAGTAGTTTTTATTTTGCTTTATCAAAAATACTATAGGCGTTATCAATTTTTTGAAAAAAATATAACAACTTATTATTTTATAGACCAATACATTCCGCCACTCAGTGTAATGCCTCAATTCGGCGGAAAGGTGGGAAACAGATGTCTTAACACTAGGTTCTCAGGTTCCCTCTGCCTACCCTGCTATATGCGGGATTCAGCGTGAAGTTAAAAAAAATAAAATAAAAAGACATACAGTAACACACAAAATAAATAAAGTCAAATTAAGGACTTTCTTCTTTTTGAATCGGTTAAATATTATTAGCAAATCTGCATTTTCCTTTTATTACAAGTTATATCACCAACGATTTAAAGCACGTTGATCAAAATAAGACGTTACGACTAATCAATCATAACTTCTAAGAAGCTGATCCTTCTCAGAATATAGTTAGTATCTTAGATTAGTACGTTTTTTTAAGGAAAAAATATTTGTATTTTAACGACTCTAGAATCCCAACTTTGTGTTCATCTTTTTTTGTTATAAACATACTTATACATTAAGACTATGCGGTATTTGTTCGGTTGTGGGTTCGATTTCCACTCCAGGAAATGGAATTTTTCATTTTCTGGGTTTAGTAACAAGGCAAATCGCGGCGTTGAGTTCCGCCACTCAGCACGCAATGCCTCCATTCTGCGGAAAGTGGGGAACGAAGTGTCTTAACACTAGGTTCCCTCTGTCTACCCTGCTTTATGCGGGATACAGCGTGAAGCTATGTATGTATGTATGCAATTTAGGCTTATAGGGACCTAATCTATTTTGAATTTTTGCTACTAAACCACTTAAGACAACGATGTTTATCGACTTTGGTTAAAACAAGAACATAAATCACAATATAAAAAAAAAACATTTCTTTTCAAATAACTTAAATGTACAAATCTATTTTGACGTTTCCCAAATATTGTTATTTTTTTAATAGGACACCACAACTCTAAAGATGCGATATGTAATACATACTGCCATTGACTACGTGAACGAAGCCGCGGGTAACAGCTAGTAAAATATATTTTATATACAAATATTATATTTTGTAGAAGAGAAGAAACTATAATAAGTGCACTCTAAAATTAAACAACTAAATTATGTAGCCCTTTAAAATTATTTAAGAAATTTTCATACTTACTAACCTTATGTTATGGTCTTGCGGAAATCTTAAAATATGTACAAGTATATAACAAAGCAATCTAATAAATCTTAATCGGCGGGAAGTGGGAAACGGGTGTGTCACCCAGCACTAGAGTTTGCCTCCCTGCTATATGCAGGATGATACAGCTTGAAGCTAAAAAGAATTTTAAACGCTACATGAAAATGATAAGAAATTCTTTATTTTTAAATATACATATATCCTAAGCTAAGTTAAGTAATATAAAAATGTAGAGAAAGTTGATATAAGGTACGGACCACGTGTTTTCAATATTATATAAAAAAAAAGAAAATCACAATTTATCCTTAGGGTACTCAAAGAGAAGGAAGCGTCAAACGTTATGGTCCGTACATACTTCTTTCGTCTCATCCACTATCATTAACATCTTCATACAAATCTTGCGGGGGGTCCTCTTGCCTTTTATGTGATCTTCTTCTACTATCATCGGTACTGTTCTCGAAAATCAACCGATAAAACATTTCATATTATTTTCTTTTTTTCTTTTTGTTCATTTGTTTATCATTACTGACGGACTCTATTTGTAGCGCAGTATGTCGCGAAAATGTTATAGAAAAATAGGATATTATATTCTTTATTGCACATAAAATAAATCTGGACATAAAAACATAAGCAAAGGTAGTCTTATTGCTTTAAGCAATCTTTTATAGACAACCTTAAACTTTGATAAGGAAAGGATTTGTTGTAAAAAATATATCGTATATACCTGGACCCTAATGGCAAACTGCAGTCTCTATAATGGATTGGAAATAGTGAATACTTATTTTGATAGAATATATGTAAAAGAAAGTAATATCTTTTATTAGAACTAATGTTTAATATGAGTGAATCCTTTTTAGTGCCATGCTATGTTTCTTCAAAAAAAAAGTATGTTATATATCGTCCTACTACTTATTTCAATTTCTACCGTAGTTTCGGTAGTGAAATATTTACTTCCATAGTTCTCGGTCCTGTAGGAATTTTCGGGTAATCTTTTAGTGCTCCACAAGGAACCTAAATTCAAATCTACAGCTTAATAACATCCAGTAGTTCTGGTTGTACATTTTTATAACTTACTGAGTAACGGAACAGTTTATGTATATAGATTACAAGCTACAAGGTCAAACTGAAATAGCAGAAAGTACGTACTTAAAAAAATACAATAACATCTCACGACACCTGTCGTGGCGCAGAGGCACATGTGTGCGACAATAAAGCGACAGGTTGTGGGTTCGATTCCCACTCCAGGAAATGAAGTATTTTCATTTTCTGTGTTTAGTAACAAGGCAAAGCGCGGCGTTAAGTTCTGCCACTCAACACGCAATGCCTCAATCTGTCGGAAAGTGGGGAACTGATTTGTTGAAAGAGAACGGAGTGTCTTAACACTAGGTTCTCGGGTTCCCTCTGCCTACCCTGCATATGCGGGATACTGCGTGAAGTTAAAAAAAAAATATCTCATATAAATCTAGAACAGAGTGTCCTAACACTTAGGTCTCTAACTACTAACTACCCTACTACATATGCGGCGTGAAGATAAAAAAGTCCTATACAAACAACAATTACGTTGTATGAAGTTGTAACATTGACTTGTAATAAATCGAGCTATTATTATTAACAGATCTACACTTTTCCTCCCACCTACGGTATACAGCTAAAGTCTGAGTAGAAGGCAAGGACACCGTGCGCACGCGCATGCCGACTTACGAAGTAAATACGAAATAACTATTACGATATTGTGAAGTGACAGTTTTAGTGATACTTTAACAGTGTTATAGAATCTTGTTTTTGAAACAAAGCAGTTTTGTGAAGGTAAGATTGTTTTTTTTAATTTTGGTATTGCTTTTTTTTTTGAAAAGAAACTGATTATTTTATTATTTATTAAGTGTTATTATATGATTATTGTGACGTTATATTTATTATCGATTTTCTTTATATTCATAAATATGTATTGGTGATTTAATATAGCGGGATTTTTTTTTATAGAAAATATATACAATAATATTTAAGTTCTAATACAATATACAGTTTTTCCTCCTTATCTCGACCATTCTATTTGTTTTCAAGAACAACGCTTGACAGAGAAGTAATAAATCATTCAAGTAATCTGCTTTTTAAACATTAGCATTGCATATTAGTTACCATAATGTAATACGGGGAAGTTTGTTCTTTAGTATTCTGATATATACAGATTGTTCTAAGAATATTTTGTGACAAAATATTAATTTATTTATTTATTTAAATAAAGGGATATCCACAAGTGTTAACTATTTCTTGACATGAATGTGTTAGTTTCTTGTAGTCGATAGTGATATAATATTATCTAATAACAGGTGGGTATATTTTAGAATTTTATATATATGTATATGGGATATATATATATATATATAAACGAGGACGCAATGATCCTGTACGATTACAGGGAGAAACTACAACCCATACAAAGCTTAAATTTGACATGTAAGCTCCTTTGGGAGTGTAGAGAAGCACTAAGAGAGATTATCTCGATATTCCTATGATAAAACGATAAATAACGAGTTTTTAAATTTTACATATATATATATACATACATAGCTTTACGCTGTATCACGTTCATAGCAGGGTAGGCAGAGGGAACCTAGTGTTAAGACACTCCGTTCCCCACTTTCCGCCGAATTGAGGCATTTAAATTTTACAGTTTACATAAACGAAGTCGCGGGATACTGTTAGTTCTAATATAAAAGGATTAGTTATTTATAAGTATTTCTTTAACTTCTTTTCCTACTAGATGTAAATTAAATTTAAAATTATCTTATATATGTTTACAATAAATTGAAACATTTAGGTCACGATTGATGTTTTTGTATACGAAAGTAACTTTGTTGTTAAAACACACATTCTACTCGCAAGGACAAGTGGAATTTCTTAACTAGATTGCTGTCTCGAATTACAATTTATAATTAGCGCCTAAATTATATTAAATCGATTCGTATTTATTCGATAATTAATGTAAATTAAATTGATTCGATATTCATGTTTGTACTATAATCGATTTAGTGTTATTAATTTTAATTTTTTTTATTAGAACACAGCTAGTTGATAGTTTTAATGTATTATTCACATACTTTAGATAATGAATACATTTTTAGAAAACATAAAAAAAATATCGAAGCGGGACTCAAACGCGTTCTTGGAAACCGTCATATGTTCTTGAACTTATATATTAGCTTCACGCTGTATCCCGCACATAGCAGGGTAGGCAGAGGGAACCTGAAAACCTAGTGTTAAGACACTGCGTTCTATTTTAACATTTCTGTTACCCAATTATACGGCATATATAAATAATAATAATATTAAAAAAAAAAACATTTACTGTTCAAGTTATGATACCATATGAGAAATATGCAAAAAGAATATTACGAATAAAACAGTTGTCAATAAAAAAATAAGTCAAGAAATCATTTTTGAATAATTGAAATAAACGTTTTACAGGACATGAATTTTGAATATAGTTTATATTTATTATTTTTAGCTTCACGCTGTATCCCGCCTATAGCAGGGTAGGTAGAGGGAGTGTTAAAACACTCCGTTCTCTTTCAACATTTCCGTTCCCCACTTTCTGAAAGATTGAGGCGTTTCGCTGAGTGGCGGAACTCGACGCCGCGCTTTGCTTAATATAACAAACTATATTTATATTTTTTTTATATTAGTTACCTTTAATTAAACCTAACTCTACATATTAAGTCACAAATCACTGTTTTCCCTGCATATTTACCGAAATTCGAACGGAAATCGACGAACGGAGTGTCTGGTATGCGAGATACATCGTGAACCTGCTACATTCACCAATACAATGGGTACTATTCAAAAACTACAGTAACGCCACTTACTTATGTAATTATCATACAAGTTAATAATGATTAATGATTTAGATCTGGCGTGAATAAGTTGATAAGACAAAAATATAATAATATTCTTCATTGCACATAAAATTTAAAAAAAATAATAAAAGACAATAGAACTGGATGTCGACAGGTGGACTAATCTCTAGCAGAGATCTCTTCCAGTCAACCTGTGGAAGTGGAAGCGTAACAGGTAGCGGGATTAAATTTCAGCGCAATAGAAAAAAAAATGATTATTACTTAAGAGACGCAAGACATCTATAATATATTTATATTGAATTGAATAAAAATATAACATAGACATACAATATAAATATCTTTGCACATTGCATTTTATAAGAGTAAGTTTTATTTGTAAATTTAATTTTTATGATATTTTTGTTGAAAAAGAACGGAGTGTCTCAACACCAGCTTCTCAGATTCCCTCTGCCTACCCTGCTATGTGCGGGATGAAGATAAACATTTTTTTTTAGCTTCACGTTGTATCCTGCATATAGCAGGGTAGGCAGAGGGAGCCAGAGAACCTAGTGTTAAGAAACTCCATTCTCTTTCAACAATTCAGTTCTTCACTTTCCGCCAAATTGAGGCATTGCTTGTTGAGTGGCGAACTCAACGCCGCACTTTGCCTTGTTACCAACCCCAAGAAATGAAAATACTAAATTTTACATTTCCTGGAGTGGGAATCGAACCCACAACCTGTCTCATTTACAGTCGCACGCTTGTGCCTCTGCGCCTCGACAGGCGTTACAAAAAAATGGCATCTAAATACTTTTTCATATGAAAAATAATAAGCGTTTCGCCTGAAAATGTTTGCTTTAGTCATTTACGAGTCACACTACAAATAAAACATATTATTGCCTATTAATATATAAAAAAATTGTTCATGCAAATCGAGTTATTAACCTATTCACGCCTAATACTGATATAAAAGAATCATATATTTTTTTTTTTATATATTTTTTTAAGTTAAAACAAAACTTTGAACCCAGTCTAACCGCGTCCTTAACAAGCGGGGTAGCAGATGGTCGCCACCGACCCGGAACGGTGCTTGCCGTCAAACGGTAACCATTGTGCGTCTGTTTACACTCAGCTTCCTTTACAATTATTATTTTACTTTTCATTAAAATTATATCAAGTTTTTGACCGATTTCAAAAATAGAGGTAATTAATTCTACTGACTTCTTACACTTTTTACTGGGTAAACCTTTATATGATAGTTAGTGCTTCTGATATGATTCCATTTGATTTGCGACAGGTTGTGTCTTCTATTCCCACTCCAGGAAATAAAAATATTAATTATAATTGAGTATTTTCATTACCTCGCTCTGGTAACAAGGCAAAGCGCGGCGTTGGGTTCCGCCACTCAGCACATAATGCCTCAATTCGACGAAAAGTGGGGAACGAAAAGTTAAAAGAGGACGGAGGGTCTTAACATTAGGTTCTCTGGTTCGCTCTGCCTGCTATATGCGGGATACAGCGTGAAGCTATAAAAATACTATAAATATATTGAATGTATACTTATATTAACATATATAATGAATTGTATATAATTATCTATACAGAATATATATGTTACATAAATTATTACCGAAACCCTTCTTCCGCATAACATGGAAGACACAAAGAGCCTTATGTTAAGTCACTCCGTTCTCCTCTATTCTCTTTGCGTGTAGAGTGGCAGAACTATGTAAACGCGATTGGTTGAGGATTCGATTCCCACTCAAGGGAAACATTAAAATTATTTTCATTTCTTCGCCCTGAGAAACAAAGCGCGACGTTAAGTTTCGCCACTCAACACGCAATGTTTCCGATACAAGTGAATATTGGAGTATTTTAACATTAGGTCCTCTGTGACTATTCTACTCTAGCAGCATGTAAACGAGATTGGTTCTGGGTTCGATTCCCACTTAGGGTAAATGGTCATATTTAAGTTTTTTATTTTCTCCGCTCTGGCCCTCAATGCATTGTTGCCAATATTGCTGGAAAGCAAAGACTATTCTATTATATTGACTATTCTACCGTGTGCTAGAAAAAACGTGAAACTGCATATCATTTTCATTAAATGAGATAATTAAGTCTACTAGTGTCCCCGTTGACGCGTTAACAACGCGGTGTCGTATAGTAATGTATATGTCACTTTATATAAATATGGATGTCAAGCCATGATAGTGTGTGTAACATTATTAATTTCATATACTTTTTATGTATTATTTAAATTTCTCTATATAAACTATAAGTGTGCCAAGTTTCATGCTCCTCCGTCCGCGTACTTTCCGTAAAAAAGTATCCAAAGTTTTTCCTTCACGTATTTATATACAAATTAAGCATATTTTGGACGTAAAGTTAAATATATAAATATCTTTAAAGATTTTAACTTAGCATTCAATATTATGTAAGTTTATTTAACATTAACAGTAAAAAGCAG
>JAKGSA010000934.1:151585-162154 GCA_033558755.1 Philaethria dido | reverse complement strand
TGATATTTGGGGTAGTTATAGTTTATATGGAGAAGGAGTGCAGAAAATAATAAAAGCTATAATGCATGGAAAATAGGTGAAATTAATAAAATAAATGCTATACCATTTGTACATACATATATAGCTTCACGATATATCCCGCATATAGCAGAGTAGCCGAATTAAGGCATTGTGTGCTGAGTGGCGGAACTCAACGACGTACTTTGCCTTTGTTACTAATCCCAGGAAATGAAAAATTCCATTTCCTGGTGTGGGAACCCACAACCTGTCGCGCTTACAGTCGCACGCTTGTGCCTCTGCGCCACGACAGGCGTTAATTATTTTGATTTATTATTTTATTTTATTTATTAATAAATTGTGGGGAATGGAGTGTCTTAACACTAGGTTCTCTGGTTCCCTCTGTCTACCTTGCTATATGCAGGATACAGCGTGATGCTATAAAAAAAACATAAAATTTTATTATTTACTTCTTCATGGTCCATAGGCAATAGTGCTAATATATATGAACTGGTTGTGGGTTCGATTCCCACTCCAGAAAATGTTAGTATTTTCATTTCCTGGGTTTGGTAACAAGGCAAAGCGCGGCGTTGAATTCCGCCACTCAACACGCAATGCCTCAATTTGGCGGAAAGTGGGGAACGGAATTGTTGAAAGAGAATGGAGTGTCTTAACACTAGGTTCTCAGGTTCCCTCTGCCTATCCTGCTATATGCGGGATACAGCGTGAAGTTAAAAAAAAATATCAAAATAAATTGACTCTTACAGCCTTCATATTTTATATCTAAAAGAAAACCCAACAAACCTTCCCTATTACCCAGAAAGTGCCTAACATGACGTATGAACAGTAATCATTGTAATAATTTGTTATTAGTCAGTCATTGATTGATGAGAGTGTTTGACAGTTCGACGTTGGATGCCAGCGAGAGTACACTTGTCACTACTACGGTGATAAGCTTGAATAATTAATATTGTAATAGAATATGTTAATATTAACTGGTTCTACATATATTGGTACAAGTGCAAAAACACAATTAGCTAACTAGATAACAGCCAATTTAAGGTTATTATTTTTCTAGCTATATCCCTCATATAGCAGGTAGGCAGAGAGAACCTGTGAACCTAGGGTTAAGACACTCCGTTCTATTAAGATTTCCATTTCCCACTTTCCGCCGAATTTAGACATTCTGTGCTGAGTGGCGGTACTCAACGCTTCTCGCCGTGTCACCAGAGCGAGAAGCGATTTCATATTTTCATTCCATCGAGTGGATATCGAACCTACAACCTGTCGCATTTACGCATTTGTCGTGACAAAGCACGGCATTCAGTTCCGCCACTTAAACGCAATGCCTCGAAATCTGGCGAAAATCAGTGAACGGAGTGTCTTGACACTAGGTTCTCTTCGACTAACCTGCTAAAGCTCATACTTTTGCTTCATAGCTGTTTTTATTGCTTTAATCTGGAATTGAATAATGTAACTTTTTATCACCAATATTTATATTCGATATAGTGAATATAAACTAAACAGATAAAAGCTCCTATGGCATAGATACGATTATTCTTCATAATGGACTGGCGCGACGCCAGTTAGGGATCCACAGTCAAAATTCTTATTTTCAACTTAAACTGTTTCTTATAAAAGATTTTTAATTAAATTTGAATATTGCTGATGATATTTTAAAACAGGACACAAGATAGTTTCGTGACCATCAGCGCGGTTAGTTGTGGGTTCGATTCCCACTTGGAAACGATTATATTTAAATTATTTTCATTAAAAGGTATTTACAACTTCATGCTCCATGCATAAAGACTTTAATGACTGTGGACGAGGTGAAAGAGGTAAGCAGGGACCGTAGCGTTTAGCGCTCCGTTTTAACTACCCCGCTAGGGATAAACCGTGAAGCTAAGTTAAGTTTGTTTTCATTTCTTCGCTCTAGTAAAAGAAAAAGTGAGGGTAAGTTCTGCTTCTCACATAAAATATTAATTTCAGGTGAAAAACAGAAAGCAGAGTGTCTTAACACTAGGTTTTACTAGTTTACCTAGCTAAAGTGGTAAAAATGAAAAAAAAAACTTAGCATTCGCAATCCGCATCAAGAAAAGAAGCAATGTCTCGATTTCAAGCGAAAAATTGAGAATAGAGTGTCTTATGTAATGAAAGAATATATAGTTATATTTCGTAGTTAAACTGATTACAAGTCAAATAGAGTATCAATGCTTATACAATATAACTCGTTAATGTTCTCAGTATCGCGGTCGTCCAAAGAATCCGCGAACGAAATATGGTCGAGTATTTATATCTTGAAGAAACGCTAGAGACGACTTCCGGTAGAATTATTTTTAATTAGTCTATGTCAACAATTATTTAGATTATTAAATGCAAAAATAATACTCAATATTAAATCTAAATTCATTATTTCCTAAATTAGTTACATAAATAATAATTTCGTAGTAAAAATGATGATACAATAGTCAAATTCAAAGATAATTAATCAAATTGATGTCTTATTTCAGAGGCACAAGCGTGCGACTGTAAACGCGGCAGGATGTGAGTTCGATTCCCATTCCAGGTAATGTAAAAATTTTGAATTTTCATTTCTTGGGTTTGGTAACAAGGCAATGCGCGTCGTTGAATTCCGCCACTCAACACGCAATGCCTCAATTCGGCGGAAAGTGGGGAACGGAATTGTTGAAAGAGAATGGAGTGTCTTAACACTAGGTTCTCTGGTTCCCTCTATATGCGGGAGCGTGAAGTTAAATAAAAAAAAAAGAAATTTTATTTCATTGCAAATGAAAGTAACTTGAATAATAGCTTAGGACTTATTATTTTCCAAAACATTGTACAATTTCATGGTAAAATCACACCACTTAACACTAAATTTTCTTAGATCTCTCAGCAATGCGCAAAAAAACATGAAACTCCAAAAACAAGCTTATCATCCAAGTCGAAATAACAGAAAATAGTAGCAATACAAAACAAAGATTCATCTTAGAATGGAATTTAGTAAATTTAAAAGAATAGAGCCGCCATTGGCGCGTCGCCAGTCCGAGACTCGCTGGACGTGGGTTTTCTTTCCATTTTTAATTAAGCTAATTACGTGTTAACTTTTAAATGCAAGTTTTCTTTTAGTAATGCTTTAGTCACTTTTAGTGTGTGTCAATGCTATTTAAACTGAGGGTAATTTGAGAATAATTTTATTTATACTTCTTTTGTAATCTAGTACCACTGGCGGGGCAAAAACTAAATTTTGTGTGGGCAAGATCCATTTGGCGAAGGCCTTCTGCCCCGTAGCGTATGACGTTTCGTTCTATAAAAAAAAACAAATTAACAGCAGTGACGAGTAGTGAAAACTTTAAAAAAGTTAGCCTGTAGATTTAGAGAAACCGGTATATCAACGCAACGCAATGGTATATTGAACGCTTGTCGTGGCGCAGAGGCACAAGCGTGCTACTGTAAACGCGACAGCTTGTGGGTTCGATTCCCACTCCAGGAAATGGAATTTTTCATTTCCTAAGTTTGGTAACAAGGCAAAGCGCGACGTTGAGTTCCGCCACTCAACACGTAATGCCTCAATTCGGCGGAAAGTGGGGAACGGAGTGTCTTAACACTAGGTTCCCTCTGCCTACCCTGCTATATGCGGGAAACAACGTGAAGCTATGTTTGTAAATTTTAACTAAATTTAGATGGGACCACATCAGAAGCACTGACAATCATATAAAAAAAATCATCAAAATTGTTTCAACCATTTAAAACTTATTTGTTTACCGCATTGTGCCCGCTTTTATCTGTAGATCCCTTCAGTTAGGTTGCCTGGAAGAGATCACTTTTAGTGATAAGGCCACCTTCGTGCATTTGTTATATTATTTTAAATTTTCTTTATGTATCATTTCAAGTGTGCAATAAAGTTTTTTCTATCTATCTATCTTATTTGGTTACAAATGTAAAAAAATTGAGCTGACAATCTCCTCCTGTTTTGGAAGCCGGTAAAAAAATTTGTAAAGCCTATATGGTAATTATTCATATTGCCATCAATGATTTATCAGTATTGTAGCCACAAGTTAATGAATCTGATAACTGATAAAGTTGTTAGGTGGTAGGAGGTTCGTCCTCCGACTGGCTCGCGACCACTATCATGTCAAAGACGAACCGCCAAATATCTAATGATGTGTTCCGGTTCGATGGCATGTAAGCCAGATTTTCCCCTTTCCCACCCATCCTTTCCCCAAAATGTGGTGGTTCTGATAGTGGACTACTACATTGTCCCCCCTTCCATCAGTATCCTCTAGGTTGGCAACGCATCTACAACATCTCTGGTGTTGTAGATGTCTATGGGCGAAGGTAACCACTTACCATCAGGTGGTCCTTCTGCTCGTTTGCCGTCCGTTATCAATAAACAAAAAGTCCTTCATATGTACTTTACTCGTATGTTAAATTACAAAAGTTTAAATTCGTATTTCCATCGGTTTCCTGTGTTTATTTGATCAAGTTTGAGACCATCCTGGCGCATTGGGGCAGTGCGTGTGTACAATTTATTATTAGATATAACTTATATTGTTAAAAAGCTATATAATTAAAATTCATAAATAAGAAATATAACAATAAAACAAAAAAATATACGCCTGTACTACATTTACAGGCGCATATATTTTTTCGCAGTTTGTTATGTAATACATTTCCTGGAGTGGGAATCGAACCCACAATATGTCGCGTTTACAGTCTCACGCTTGTGTCTCTGCGCCACGACAGGCGTTAGTTAAAATTTGCTGAGTAGTTTTTGAGTTATTCATAATAATTTAATTTTTATTAAATGGATTTTTTTTTTGTTTAACTTTTTTTTTAACTTCACGCTGTATCCCGCATATAGCAGGCAGGTAGAGGGAACCAGAGAATCTAGTGTTAAGACACTCCATTCTCTTTCAACAATTCCGTTCCCCACTTTCCGCGCTTTGCCTTGTTACCAAACCCAAGAAATGAAAATACTAAATTTTACAGTTAAGTTAAGTTGTAGAAATCTTGATTAAAAACCCCAAAAATAAAATATTCTTACACAAATCTTTTTAATGTACAATTTATTTTTTAATACAAATGAGAAATTTTTAATGGATTTAACAGCAAAAAACGAAGTAAAAAGCTCTACAACAAAACGATACCGATCAATCATTAATATATATTACGAATCACTGAACAGAAAACATGATTATCTACATTTCACTGTACATGGTGCAATTTAATCACTCGTGTAACTTACACATTATGATCATGTTACATTGTTTTTAACCGCCTTCAAAAAAGGAAGAGTTTCTCAATTTTTTATATTTTTAATGTTTTTTATATATATCCAGGAAATGAAAAATTCCATTTCCTGGAGTGGGAATCGAATTTACAACCTGTCGCCTTGTGCCTCTGCGCCACGACAGGCGTTATAACATAAGTATCAAGTTTTTACTGGATGAAACAGTTTTGATGACTTTTTATATGATAGCTAGTAATTCTTACGTTGTCTCATTTAAATTTAGGTAAAATATGACGAGTATTTCTTGTGTTGTTGCTTGTTGTGGCGCAGAAGCACAAGCGTGCGACTGTAAACACGACAGGTTGTGGGTTCGATTCCCACTACAGGAAATGTTAGTATTTTTATTTCCTGGGTTTGGTAACAAGGCAAAGCGCGGCGTTACGTTCTGCCAGTCAATTCGGCGGAAAGTGGCGAACGGAATAGGTGTAAGAGAACGGAGTGTCTTAACACTAGGTTCTCAGGTTCCCTCTGCCTACCCTGCTATATGTGGGATACAGCGTGAAGTTAAAAAAAAAATAATTCTTGAGTTATTCGTAATCGTATTTCTTAGTGCATTTTTTTTGTTAATATCATAATTATACTATAAATATTTTAGTTAAAATTTGAAATCATAACCGTAGGATATAACGAAGACACTAGATAGACCTTGACCTTAATACCTTATACCTACAATAAGCCTTTCTCAACTTATCTTGTATCAAAGCGTTCATTTGTAAAGTCTTGTTACAGCTCACTGAATATATGTATCTAGAAAACTTTTGATCATTTTACTTGTAAATGCTATTTGAATATAATTAATATTGTAACAAAAAAAATACTTCTAGTAAAGTAAAATTATTACAAATAACTCAAAAACTTCTCGTCAGATCTTAACTTAACAAATAGGACCATGTCAAGAGCATTAGCTATCATGTAAGAGAAGAATCATCCAAATTGTTTCACCCAGTAAAAAGTTATGCAGAAACACATACAATTATACGCATGTCGTGGCGCAGAGGCACAAGCGTGGGACTGGAAACGCTACAGGTTGTGGGTTCGATTCCCACTCCAGGAAATGGTATTTTTCATTTCCTGGGTTTGGTAACAAAACAAAGCGCGGCGTTGAATACCGCCACTTAGCACGCAATGTTTCAATTCGGCGGAAAGTGGGGAACGGAGTGTCTTAACACTAGGTTCTCAGGTTCCCTCTGCCTACGTACCCTTTTTTTTTAACGTGAGGAAATCCGTTACGGATAACTGCCTGCGGGGACTCAGACGGGTTATGTGGGACTCCGGACGGTTGGAAAGAGGCCGTCCGTATACCCACTAAAACCTGACGGTGCTCCACCTCTACCGCCACTGGCCGAGGCCCACGGGAACTGCACCAATCATCCATGGAAATGGTTACCTACTATACGGCTATACGGTATAAAGCGTGAAGCTGTTTTAAATAATTCAATTCCCTAGAAAACATACGTTTCAATAAATTTCAATGTAAAAACGTTATTTTTACATCAATATAGTATATTTTTACTATTAAACATAAATATTTATGTGCTCCCAACAGCCGTTAAGCCGCTTAACAGTGTACGCGTTAAGCTTTATACATGTATGTTGAAAATTTTATCTCTACATTGTATTCGTTTGTAAGACTTGCATTAGTTGGTGGAATAAAACGTTCATTTTAGTATAGTTTTAAATTTTAAATAACAAATATTAAAAAATGTATTTTTAAATACCTGTTTTAACGCCTGTCGTGGCGCAGAGGCGCAAGCGTGCGACTGTAAATGCGATAGGTTGTGGGTTCGATTTCCACTCCAGGAAATGGAATTTTTCATTTCCTGGGTTTGATGACAAGTCAAACGCGGCGTTGAGTTCCGCCACTCAGCACGCAATGCCTCAATTCGGCGGAATGTGGGGAACAGAGAGTCTTAACACTAGGTTCCCTCAGCCTACCCTGCTTTTTTTTTAACTTCACGCTGTATCCCGCATATAGCAGGGTAGGCAGATAGAACCTGAGAACCTAGTGTTAAGACACTTCGTTCTTTTTGAACAAATCCGTTCCCCACTTTCTGCCAGATTGAGGCACTGCGTGTTGAGTGGCAGAACTCAACGCCACGCTTTGCCTTGTTACCAAACCCAGAAAATGAAAATACTTCATTTCCTGGAGTGGGAATCGAACCCACAACCTGTCGCTTTACAGTCGCACACGTGTGCCTCTGCCCCACGACAGGTGTTAGTTTTTATATATTTTTTTATTTCTTCCCTTTGGTAAGACAAAAGGTAGAGTTCGGGCGGAAAGTGGAGAACGGAGTGTATTGACACTAGATTGTCTCTGACTATCTTGCTATGATACCATAGAGATTTTCATGAAGTATGTGTGCCTATAGGAGTGTTTTTAAGTAAAATTAAAAATATGAAACAACGTGACAGTGTTTTATTTCCAATTTTTTAAATATATTTTTAATATACTTCAATGGAAATACACAAAAAGGTGCAATTTGTATGAATAACTCAAAAACTGCTTTGCACACTAACTATAAATCACATCAGAAGTACTAGCTATCATATAAAAAAAAAATCATAAAAATTGATTCAACAGTAAATAAGAATAATCCCTGTGTAGAAATAGAACCCACATTTACGATCAGACGGATACCCACTGCGCCACGATGGCCTTAGTTAAAAAAAGTGTTTACAAGTTATAAGTTAGACATTTTACTTGCCTCAAAGAATGTCAGTTAAATAATAACTTATATACCAGGGATTTTCGCTAGCACGTAAAATATAGCTCTTGCTAATAATCACTTGCCGTCGTGCCTGAACGCGGCCCCAGAGGATTATGGGGGTATATTAATAAAAAAATATACAATATCGTTATACTTAATACAGAGGAAGATAATAATTAATTTATAGGTGCACTAGCTGTATCCCGCGCCTTTGTTTGTGTGGACTATAACCCAGTTCCGTTTTATTTTTTCGTTTTCGTAGAAATTTCGAGAAATCCTCTCTTAGTGCTGCCCAAGACTCCCCAAATAGATTACGTGTCAATTTTTTCTTTCTATGGCTAGTAGTTTTGAATGTACACTATTTACATATTTTTAGCTAAAGCGCAAAGTGGATATCTTTGGATATTTCCCATGAATTAAAATAATCACAAAATTGTTTAATAAAGAAAAGCTCCTTTAAAATATTTTCGTTAATTCGTTTCGTTTATTCGTTTCGTTTATTCTAATAAGGTCATTTGGCTCGATCTATAAAAATATGATATCATCATCAGATCTGCATACAAGTACAAATTTCCAAGCAAATCGAGTGACAAGAAGTGGATCAAAAGACCATTTCAACGTTTTCTTACCTAGATAAGACAAATAAAGTAAATTAAAACGTATTTATAAT
This sequence comes from Philaethria dido, assembly GCA_033558755.1. NCBI lineage: Eukaryota > Metazoa > Arthropoda > Insecta > Lepidoptera > Nymphalidae > Philaethria > Philaethria dido. Next base: position 153,489 of record JAKGSA010000934.1, on the reverse strand, counting down.
AAATTAATCAATAAAACCCTTAACAGATATACCAATCTTAAGAAATAATCTAATAATAATCTTAAGAAATGACGCCTGTCGTGGCGCAGAGGCACAAGCGTGCGCCTGTAAACGCGACAGGTTGTGGGTTCGATTCTCACTCCAGGAAATGTAAAATTTAGTATTTTCATTTCTTGGGTTTGGTAAGAAGGCAAAGCGCGGCGTTGAGTTCCGCTCACACCTCCACTCTCCACTCCACTCAACACGCAATGCCTCAATTTGGCGGAAAGTGGGGAACGGAAAAGTTGAAAGAGAATGGAGTGTCTTAAGACTAGGTTCTCTGGTTCCCTCTGCCTACCCCGTTATATGCGGGATAAAGTGTGAAGTTGAAAAAAAAAAAAGAAATGTCTATGGGAATAATAATAAATAAAAACAAAAGAATTAATGCACTGTTAAGACAGTTTGTAGCATTGGGCTTCATCACTTAATGCTTTAAAATTGGTCAAAAGAAGGAAAACACAGAGTATACACACTCTCTCTGCGGAAGGAGAAATCTGCATATAGAGGTAAATATAATAATTCAATCTTAGAAAAACAATACCAAGCAAATAATAACAAAACTAAAAATAGTACTATCATATTCGCTATACATTTCAAAGTGCATGAGGAACAAACAAAGAATAAAGATAAAAAGATCTAATTCTCAGGATTGCATTTGTTCTATTATGAGAAAAATAATCACATTGCAGCTCACCTCGCGGGATTGGGCGAACGAATTGCTATCTAGCTATAACCCTTTTGATTATATTTTATTGTATATGATTATGCCTACGTGCAGGTGTCTCTGAGATGCTTCTTCTTAAGTAAAGTAAAAATAACGATTATAATATATATTATTCCAAAAACTCCGGCCCGAATCGACAACCCAGTTTAAAAACCTTGTATAAATAAAATCTAGAGTTCCGTATAATTTGTTGTATATATTAAAGTAAAATTATACATCACGCTGCAGTAATCATAGTCCAAATACTCCGTTCGTCAATTTTCTTTGCAAATACTTCCGTGTTGAGTGACGGAACTCAGCGCCGCGTTTTGCATTACTAAGTCGAGAAAATTATAGTCATTTAAACATAATCATTCCCTTTGGGTCGAACCTACAACCATCTCGTTTACCTTCAGACGCTATCTTACTGCTCCACAGGGAATCGCTGGAATATATGGAAGAATATAGAGTACATTATATATATATATATATTTAACGTATATTATAAAAAAATTATAAAAAAAAATTGCGAGTAAAATCTACAATCCCAGTGATAAAAAATCATCACTTACAGTGGGAATCCGAAAAACTGCATGTTGATTTGCAAAACTTCTCACCCCACTTTATCTTATCATGCTAGGTTAATGAAAATAATTTATAGATATGTTAATCATTGTTCCGAATAGATGTTAAACCTATAACCATTACAATTATATACACAAGGTGGCCTTTAAAGAAAATATCATGAAAAATTAAATAAATTGATATTTTTAAACGTTTCAAGCACTGAACCCTAACAAAACTCAAGCAACGACTAGCATTTACAATTCGGAGCAGACGAAACTCCCTAATTGATTGTTTCAGGCCGTCTTAAGCCGCTTACAGAGGGAAAAAATGTAAAAGAGAACTTTTTCAATCAAGTGCGTAGGCCTTAAGATTGTATGAAAGTGATGGCTGTAAACTTATTTCACATTGGGCTTTTTGACCGACTTCTATAAAAGTCCTCAATTCGTCTGCTTTTTTTAATGTGTTACCGCATAACTTTTTATTGGGTGAACCAATTTTGATGATCCTTTTTTTATATGATAGCTACTGCTTCTGATGTGGTCCAATTTAAATTTAGTTAAGATCTGATAAGTGTTTTAGGAGTTATTCCTAATAA
>JAKGSA010000934.1:117564-136581 GCA_033558755.1 Philaethria dido | reverse complement strand
CACAACTTCTTTAGCATGGACTTTGTAACCCTTTCCACATGAATTTTACTTATCAACCGCTTTCATCGAAAATAGAGCCCAAGATCATAGGGCGTTTACCATTTTATAATCATTCCTCCAAGTGGAGACCGAACTTACAAATCGCACTTATAGTCAGAGACTGTCAATAGAAAATGCTCATCAGGCAGAACAACTTCTGCCTGATGAGCATTTTCTATTGACGCACATTTTTATAGCAGTTTAAAGATAATAATAATAATATGCTTTATTATACACCAATATTATAGAGAAAAAAATACGAAACATAAGTAAAAAATAAATGTACAGCAGGCGGCCTTATCGCTGTAAGCGATCTCTGTCAGGCAACCTTAAGGTGTGGGAGTAGTAAAATCGGTAGGTGGTGTACTCTCTTTATATATACATTCATAAATATATAGATACATACATAAATACATTACAAGATACTATATGTCCCTATTTTTAATAGTATAACTAGACTGTTATGATTCTTCATTAGATAATCGAAATTAAATTTGAACGTAGAAAAAAATATTAAATTTCAAAAAATTCCACACACACAATACAATCGAAATATTGAAATCGCTGAAAAACAATATGTCTGTATATAAAAAAAAACACCACAATCCGCAAATTAATGCTTCAATAAAGTGTCTATAATTTTATTTTGTTCAACGAACAGTATCGACATTTGTAATTATCATTCATTGTTGAGATTTATGATTAAATATTATATTCGTTTGTCATAAAATTTATTTGTTTTCATTATGTGTTAACATCATTTTGCTAATGACAGCGTCTGCCTGGAAATGCGATTGGTTGTAGGTTCGATTCCCATTCGGGGAAATGAGTATATTTAAACTATTTTCATTTGAAATGCAAAATTTAGTATTTTCATTTCTTGCGTTTGGAAGCAAGGCAAAACGCGGCGTTGAATTCCGCCACTCCACACGCAATGCCTCAATTCGGTGGAAAGTGGGAAACGGAAATGTTGAAAGAGAATGGAGTGTTACGACACTAGATTCTCTGGTTCACTCTGCCTACCTCGCTATATACGGGATACAGCGTGAAGATAAAAAAAACATTAAATAAATAAAATAAAATATATATATTTCATTTCCTTTAATGTTCCTTAGTAAGAAAGCTAGAAATGAACTTTGTTTTTTTTTTTAATTTTAAGAAGTACACTAAAACTTTTTAAAGAAATTCTGAATAAGGCAAAGGTTAAATTCATACAGCATGGAGCACGTCCGAAGCTGACTTCCTAGAAGCTAGAAACACTTGCATACATTTATTTACACAAAAATACGCAAGCTCTTATAATTTCACGGACGCTTGATATTTACACTCTACAGTACTTTAAAATATTGCAAAGAATTAAAACGTTACTTCATTTTTGTTCTTGCTTAGTTTTTAATATATTTGTTCTTTTTACGACTAAAATAATGTTGAAACATGTCTGAGTGTACAACCATGGTCATATATTCGATTCTCTCTTGATGGATTCTCTATTGCGGTGTCGTTACCAAGACGTATTTTCGCCAAAACGAAAAGAGTGTGCTAACTCTTCATTTTCTCTGCTCACCGTACTATACATGAAAGATGGCTATAATGTATGTGGAATAAAAAGTATTTTTTCTTTCTAAATTTAATATACTTCACGCTTTGTCCCTAGCGATGTAATCAGAGAGAACAGAAATAAACACTACGGCCCCTGCATATTTATGTGACCTCGTCCATTGTCTCCGGGGGCTCCTCGTGCTCATTACGTGACCTTCCTCCTGTATCATAGATAGTGTTCTTGAAGGTCAACCCACGTCTCTCATTTATACCGCTCGCTCTTGCATAATATATCGTTTAAGGTTAAAAAAAAGTCTTGTTTTTGCCTGAAAGTGTAAAAATTTGAAAAAAGTATAATATTTTGTTTTGTTTGCTTCATGCTGTATCCCGCACATAGCATGGTAGGCAGGGGGAACCTGAAAACTTAGTTTTACGACACTCCATTCTCTTACGATTTCCGTTGCTGACTTTCTGCATGCCGCTCCCTAAGCCGTGCTTTGCCTTGTTGCCATAGTGAGAAAATAAAATTATCATAAATATTTAATATTTCGCGCCTGTCGTGGCACAGAGGCACAAGTGTGCTACTGTAAACGCGACAGGTTGTGGGTTTGATTCCCACTCCAGGAAAGTGGAATTTTTCATTTCCTGGGTTTGGTAAGAAGGTAAAAGCGCGGCGTTGAGTTCCGCCACTCAGCACGCAATGCCTCAATCGACGGAAAGTGGGGAACGGAGTGTCTTAACACTAGGTTGCCTCTGCCTATCCTGATATATATGCGGGATACACCGTGAAGCTATGTATGTATGTATTTAATATTTTCATTTCCTGGAAATTGAACCCGCAATCTGTCGCATTTAAATTTGTGCCTTTACGCCACGACTAACCTAAATAAGAATTATTGCCATAATATTTTTTTAAACTTAAGCCCTAAATATTTTTTAGAACTTTCCCGTAAAATAATTATTCATAAATATTACTCATAATTAAAAAGAGGCATTAACGTCTGTGAGAGGAAACCACCTTCGCATACTTCCTTCGCATTTTCTAAAAATAGATCACCTAGCGAAGTCTATATGAATAAAATAACATGAAATTAGTTTGTAGTAGGAAAAGATATTTATTTCCTAATATACCTAATATGAGATTCATATGAATATTTATTACAATGTAGTAGTCCGCTATCGGAACCACCACATTTTGGGGAAAGGATGGGTGGGAAGGGGGAAAAACCTGGCTTACATGCCATCGAACCGCAACACATCACAAGATATTTGGCGGTTCGTCTTTGACATGATAGTGCAGCCACCCGAGGTGTTGTAAATGCGTTGCCTACCTAGACGATATAGATAGAAGGGGAGGACAATGTAGTAGTCCGCTATCGGAACCACCATATTTTAGGGATAGGATGGGTGGGCAAGGGGAAAAAACCTGGCTTACATGCCATCGAACCGGAACTCATCACAAGATATTTGGCGGTTCGTCTTTGACATGATAGTGGTCGCGAGCCAGACGGAGGACGAACTTCCTACCACCAAACTACTGGGCTACCCGCCTCTTAAGGGACGCTACCCAGCGGCGGAGGGGAATTGTATTCTAACCCCGTTCCCTCACAGGGAGAACATTTTGAATTCGGTCTTATGTGTTACCGCATAACTTTTTACTGGGTGAACCAATTTTGATGGTTTTTTTTATATGGTTTTTTTTATATGAGCTGGTGCTTCTGATATGGTTTCATTTGAATGCATTTACAATTTCACGGGTGACAGGTGTTATTTATGATAGTTTTACTTTTTAGTACATTTTACTTGAAGTCGGATTTTTTTTTGTTTTTTTTTTTTTTTAACTTCACGCTGTAACCCGCATATAGCAGGGTAGGCATAGGGAAATAAAGCGATTTATCGTCCTTAATGTTAGTAAGTCTGTACCGTATGATTATTATAGTAAGCGTTTTGTCTCACATCTTTTTAAAACTTTTTTCCGCATAGCCATGTGGTCAAAGAGAATATGATGATTAGTCCGACCGATTTCGGCCATGGCGACCGCTTCGGCTCCCTATCGGTTAATGCCGCTGATGCGCTCGAAGATGGCTGATGTAGCCAATCTTCTTGGTGAATTGACGTGCACACAGAGCGCACAAACAACAATAACATTAATAAATTAAAAACAATATTGATTAATAAATAATCTGATAAAGAGAATACAATTGTAACGTGACACTCTTTTCACGACTTTCCACCCAAATTATGTTTTAAGTGGCGGGACGCAACGCCGCGCTTTGTTCTACCAGTGCGGCGATATGAAAATAGTTTAAATATAATCATTCCCTCGAGCGGGAATCGAACTTGTAACCAACTTACAGGCAAACACTGTCCCATCAGTTAAAAATAAATATTGAATACTTCAATAATTTAAAAAGAATTTTAAAAACAAAATATTCTACCATAGAACGCATTTTTACTCGCAAAACACAAATGTAACGGCGCGACGTCGCGCTCTCCGAGGAGTTCCTCATAATTACCGTGGCAAAGGAGTTGCGATGCACGAAGATATGAATTTAAACATGAATTGTATCATTTACATAATATTGTTTATGATTTTTGGACATTATGCTAAGATATTAAAATTAAAAATAGTTTTTTTTTTATAATATGCAACGTTGGTAACTTATTTGACAGACCGAACAAATTATGTATGTATATTTTTCTTCTGAGGGGACGGGGTTAGAATACAATTCCCCTCCGCAGCTGGGTAGCGTTCCTTTAGATGCGGGTATCCCAGTAGTTAGGTGGTAGGTGGTTCGTCCTCCATCTGGCTCGCGACCACTATCATGTCAAAGAGGAACCGCCAAATATATTATGATGTGTTCCGGTTCGATGGCATGTAAGCCAGGTTTTCCCCTTTTACACCCATTCTTTCCCCAAAATGTGGTGGTTCCGATAGCGGACTACTACATTGAAAGATAAACAGACACACTTATTCATTTAACATATTAGTATGAATAAGGTTTACCAAATTAATTTGGTACTTTTAACTATTTACGATTTATATTTTGAATATCAATCAAATAACATCACTTATACATTTCTTTTTTAAATTAACGTTACATCCACCGGGAATAGAACCCACAATAATCGTGTATATATAGAAATCATTAATAATCACAATATATTGTATTATTACAATATAAATCAATTGTAAACGCAAAAAAAAATCAAAATTGTAAACGTGACAGATTGTGGGTTCGATTCCCACTCCAGGAAATGTAAAATTTAGTATTTTCATTCCTTGGGCTTGGTAACAAGGCAAAGCGCGGCGTTGTGTACCGCCACTCAACACGCGATGCCTCAATTCGACGGAAAGTGGGGAACGGAAATGTTGAAAGAGAACGGAGTGTCTTAACACTAGGTTCTCAGGTTCCCTCTGCCTACCCTGCTATATGCGGGATACAGCGTGAAGTTAAAAGAAAATGTAAATCAAATAATATACACATAAATCCACTTTTCTCATCCTAGCTCCATGGCATCTGCAGCCTTCAAGAGAATGCCTCTTTTATATTTCAGACATTACGTCAAGAGCGAATATTCAGAGTAATGTGAATCCCTCGGAATGAAACTCGGGACATCTGCACAGTGACATACAGTTCTCAAGAATTAAATATTACATGACATGTTATAAAATATTTACATTTTCATATAAATACATATAGTGAAATATTACTATAATTTAGTAAGACTTAAAACACATGGCTAGGTAGGCAGGGAGATACTAGTGTTAAGACACACCGTTCTCCTTTCTCTGTCTGTAATCGAGATATTATTAAAAGAAGAGAACATTCTCTGGTTTCTTCTGCCTATGTGCGGGATACAGCGTAAAGCCTAAAAAAATGTTCAGTGGCGAAACTGTCGTTACCAAAGCGGAACATGAAAATAATTAACATATTAGACCAATAAGACGTTATACCACTGCGTCAATATGGCTCTAACTCCTATACACTTACAATTAACAATCAACTTTTCCTCGTATGTACTTACCATTAATATTCCCTACTGTATGATTGAGGAGTTTTCTATTCAAAAAGTTACTAATGTCACCACTAGATAAGTTTTGTAGGTAAAATATATCTTAATGTTTTATACATATACAATTCTAAATAACAGTTATTAGCACTAGCTACATTATCATGATTTTAAGCCGATTTCTGTGTGAGAAGACATAAATATACTTTTTTAGTTTCGCTTTATCCTGCTTAACAGGGAAGTCAGAGAGAACGTAGTGTTAAAACTCTCCGTTCTCTGCTTTCCGCCTGAATTCCAAACTTTGCATGTTGAGTGGTGAAACTCAACGCCCCGTTTTGTCTTACTTTTTAAATGAAAATATAATTTACATACCATTGGTTAATTTTGCCTCTAGCGGGAATTGAACCTACAGCTGTCGCGTATACAGTCATATATATAATGTAAATATTAAATGAAACTATTTTTACCGGTATAATCGCGTATATTTTAGTATTCGGAAACACATTTTTGGAAACCCGACGTTTCAAACACTTTACAGTAGTCCGTGGTTTCAGGTTTCAGACTGAGGTGGCATTCGTCACGTGATGACGTTAAAATTGTTTCATTTAATATGTGTAAAAATCGCGTAAATCAAAGAGCTCCTTATATTATGTAAAGTCAATATCCATGTTATGCAGTATATACTTTCATTTGACATGAAATGAACATTTTAGATACTTATGTAGTACCTCTCGTGGCGCAGAGGCACAAGCGTGCGACTGTAAACGCAGGTTGTGGGTTCGATTCCCACTCCAGGAAATGGAAAAATTTAATATTTTCAATTCTTGGGTTTGGTAACAAGGCAAAGCGCGGCGTTGAGTTCCGCCACTCAGCACGCAATGCCTCAATTTGCCGGAAAGTGGGGAACGGAAATGTTGAAAGAGAATGGAGTGTCTTTTAACACTAGGTTCTCTGGTTCCCTCTGTCTACCCCGCTATATACGGGATACAGCGTGAAGTTAAAAAAAAATGTAGGATCAGAAGTTGTTCTATATAACTCAAAAACTACCTATCATATATCATAAAAAGAAAACAACATCGAATTTGGATCTCCCAGTAAAACGTTTTACGGTAACATACAAAAAATATTTGTCCCTCCTTTTCAAGTCGGTTAAAAACAAAACAGGTATGAGACAAGTATATAGAATTGATGTTATAGCCAGCAAACTTTTTGTGATTCGTAATAGCTGAGCTACCATTATGAGGTCTCATTCATCGTTCAAATTGAATTTCAAAGCCGCCACTTGAGTTTTTGCAAAAGGCTCGAGTGGTCCATCTTGTACTATTTTGATGTGAATTCTAAAATTTTATAAAGGAATTTCGGTTTTTTTATTCATTTTAGGATTTTAATGGAAGGAATTTTTTGTATTTATCTCATACATAATAATTAGTTGGTATTTTTAATTTAATTGTAGTTTTAATTTCTATTAAAGATGTAATTTTATTTTAAATATGATTTTTTTCTATCTTCTCGCTGTTTCCCGCAGAATAGACAGAGAGATCCTAGTGTCAGGATATTCCGTTTTGAGTTTTTTTATAGCTTCACGCTGTATCCCGCATATAGCAGGGTAGAAAGAGGGAACCTGAGAACCTAGTGTTAAGATACTCCGTTCTCCATTTTCCGCCAAATTGAGGCTTTGGGTGCTAAGTGGCGGAACTCAACGCAGCACTCTGCCTTGTTACCAAATCCAGGAAATGAAAATACTAAACTTTTACATTTCCTAGAGTGGGAACCGAACCCACAACCTGTCGCATTTGTAGTCGTACGCTTATGCTTCTGCGCCACGACAGGCGTTTAAATGGAGGACGGAAATTTTTGACACTTATTTCTCTCTTTTTCATTGCTAAGTACTAAAAGCGCGAAAACTAAGTAAAAATACGATATTATATTTTTGACAACAGTATGTATCAACCCTCAGACAACTCCCTTGATATTAAGTTCTTTTTAATATGATTAATTAAAATTAGGCATCTCACTTGTTTGAAAGGCGACGGTATTTAGATATATATTTGTGATAAATTATATGTTTAAATTTCATAAAAGGATACACATATGTTACTTAATTTTTCTGTAAAATATGTAAATATAATTTGTGCCATCTATATTTAGTAGAACGACTAATCCCTATTTTTTATGGACACGTGGCAAGTGGCAGGTGAAAAATGGCAAGTGGCATATGCAAGTGAAAAATGGCAAGTGAAAAATGGGAAGTGGCAAATGGCAAGTAAAAACCTTCTTAACAATCCATGGATTCACGAGTGCCGGATCCATCGCATTGCTAAGAAAGCAACTTATAGGGTGCCTGAGACTTATGACCCAAGTGTAAGTTCAAGGGGCCCCTTTAAAATGCGCATTAACGTTCACCTCCATTCTAGACGCTCCTCTCTCTACCTAACCAAATTTGAAAAGATTCTAATAGTGCCTTCGAAATAATTGTTTTATGCAATACAAGAACAAATACCGTATCAAACAAAAATAAGTTGTAACAAGCAAGACGCAGCCGGATATAAAACCCATGTCTTAGTGGTCAGAGTGCTTGGACGGTTTTCAAAAGGCGCGGGTTCGAGTCCCGCTGCGTTCAAAATTTTTATACGTTTTCTAAATATGTTTTTCGTTTCCTAAGTGTGTGAATAATACTTTAAAAACTTCAAAAATACAGTATCACTTAATCAGAAAATAGTTTTGAACTCAAAAAGTTTGCAAAATGAAAATTTATATTGTAATATAAGTTCAACAAATAACCTCCCTCGTCCATTTAAAGAGAATCATACTCGTATGAAACCCGGGATCGGGTCGGCCTCTAGGGAAATGTATGGCGACATATTCTATAGCCTTTGTTATTGAAACAGTCTAGTTATATTTCCGATGAGTGACTGAAATACGAAAGGCAAATTAGGGGTTTCTATATATGCGTATCGTTTGAATTTTTATCATTTTTGGGGCTAATAAATATGTGTTAGATGGTAAAATCTAAGGACAGTCTTTAATATATTGTATTTTTTTTTTAATTCACGCTGTACCGGCATATAGCAGGTTAGGCACAGGAAACCTGAGAACCTAGTGTTAAGACACTCCGTTCCTCCCATTCCGCCGAATTGAGGCATTGCGTGCTGAGTGGCGGAAGTCAACGCCGCGCTTTTCCTTGTCTCCAAACCCAGGAAATAAAAATACTACATTTCCTAGAGTGGAAATCGAACCCACAACGCACGCTTGTGCCTCTGCGCCGTGACAGGCGTTACGTTAATTTATTCTATTTTATAGAAAAATTAAACAATATTGTAAACACATTATGCCCGATGTTTAATCAAAGAAAAAAAATACATAAAGTTTTCATAAAACCCATTTTTTTGTAACGGCTGTCGTGGCGCAGAGGCACAAGCGTGCTACTGTAAACGCGACAGGTTGTGACTTCGATTCCCACTCCAGGAAATGAAATTTTTCATTTCCTGGGTTTGGTAGCAAGGCAAGGCGCGGCGTTGAGTTCCGCCACTCAGCATGCCTCTATTCGGCGGAAAGTGGGGAACGGGGTGTCTTAACACTATGTTCCCTCTGCCTACCCTGCTATATGCGGGAGACAGCGTGAAACTAAGTAAGTATAAATAAATGGGAACATTTTCTTATTAAAAAAGGAAACACGTAAAATCTTTCAATGTATTTTTAAAAATATGCCTCAGAATACTACTCGACTTTTATTTAATGGCTGACATTGACAGCTGTCATTCAAAGCGCGGGAAATTTCGTCTAGGTTTTTTACAAAGTCCACGATCGGTGGGGCAATAAATTTCATATTTTCCTAAATTCAGATAGTCTTTCAAGAAATCGAAAGATTTTTCTTTTGAAATATGTATTTACATTTAATGAATTATAACTAGTTTGTTCCCTTACTATTGATTGTCGATAAAAAGTTCATATATTATTTTTTTGAGTTTCGTACGTACATACATACATAGCGTCACGCTGTATCCCGCATATAGCAGGGTAAGCAGAGCCTAATGTTAAGACACTCAGTTCCCCACTTTCCGCCGAATTGAGGCATTGCGTGCTGAGTGGCGGAACTCAACGCCGCGCTTTGCCTTGTTACCAAATCCAGGAATTAAAAATACTAAACTGTTACATTTCCTGGAGTGAATCAAACACATAACCTGTCGCGTTTACAGTCGCACGGTTGGGCCTCTGCGCCACGACAGGCGTTAAATAAATCGAATTAAATTATAATATAACAAAATATATAGTTCTCCTATAAACTAATAGAATACCTTGTACCAGACTACACAATACCGTTAAGTAACTTAACAATAATATGCAAATACGTAACTTATATATTCAGATTAAGTTATTCATAATACGCCGAATTGGCAGACTGCAATCAAGTACGAGCACCTAACTGAAAGTGGAACTTGTCGTCACATTGTGTGCAACTTCGACAGATGTCGAAAACTGAGTGCCTTGTGAGACACGTTTGTGAATAGATGAGAATTTAGCTATTTATCATTATTATTGTTTAAATGTATATGGATAGAATCTAAATAAACTTTATTGGTTTTGGGTTTGATTCCAACTTGGGGGATTATATTTAAAGTATTTATTTCCCCGCTCTTGTTATAAAGACAATTCACGGTTTTGAGTTCCGATACATAACAGGCATTCTCTTGGATTTTTTTAACTTCAAGCTGTATCCTGCATATAGCAGTGTAGGCAGAGGGAACCAGAGAACCTAGTGTTAAGACACTCCGTTCTCTTACGACAATTCCGCCGAATTGAGGCATTGCGTGTTGAGTGGCGGAACTCAACGCGCTTTGCCTTCTTACCAAACCCAGGAAATGAAAAATTCCATTTCCTGGAGTGGGAATTGAACCCACAACCTGTCGCGTTTACGCCACGACAGACGTGAAAATAGAAAAGAATATCATACCCCCAAGACGAAATCGAACCCAAAACCTTCGTCCCACTGGGTTCAATTTAATATAATACTAATTTTAGACATTTTGTAGATAAAGCAAAGATTATTTAAGTAAAATAAATATATTATAATTAGTGTAGTCGCGTTTAAATTACACAATAAACTGAGAGATAAGCGCTAGGTTATCTGGGAATACGAAACCATTTAAGCCTGATATAGGCTTAAAGTGTTCATTATGAAGTGTCCTTTTAATATTATTCATAGCGATTAAAATGTAAATAAATATATCTAGGTAATAATGTTATACAGATTTTACCAAAAAAATTGACTTCAAAGAAATTTCACTATACAGTAAAATTATTACGAATAACTCATAAACTCGATAGATAGAAAATAAACATTCAGAAGTTAAAAATTTTGAATTTGTATACATATATTAACGCCTGATAACTTCAATTCTAATTGGATAATAAAGATTATAACAAAAAAGACACCTGCCGTGGTGCAGAGGCACAAGCGTGCGACTGTGAACGCGACAGGTTGTGGGTTCGATTCCCACTTCAGGAAATGTAAAATTTAGTATTTTCATATCTTGGGTTTGGTAACAAGGCAAAGCGCGGCGTTGAGTTCCACGCATTGCGCGTCAAGACGCGCAATGCCTCAATTTGGCGGAAAGTGGGGAACGGAATTGTTGAAAGAGAATGGAGTGTCTTAACACTAGGTTCTCTGGTTCCCTCTGCCTACCCCGCTATATGCGGGTTACAGCGTGAACTTAAAAAAAAAGAAAAAAAAGAAGAAGATCTAATCCTTAATGTCCTTAATGTATATGTATGTAATAGTCACAGTGCGTTACAATGGTGTTAACATTAATATTTTTTAAATATATTTTCGGTGTATCTCAATGAATATAAAAAAAAAATTGGATAACATCGCAAGCTCTAGTTATCATATAACAAAAGAATCATCAAAATTGGTTCAATCAGTAACTTTTTACTGGTGACACTCAACGCCGCAAATAATGCGGTGAAATGAAAGTAATTGGAATGTCATCATTCTCTTAAGGAAAGATTGAACCCACAAGTACATACGTGTTAATGTTAAACGCTGCCACACTTAATATATCTTTTTAACCGACTTCTAGAAAAGGAGGAACTTCTCTATTCTAATGTATTTTTTATGTGTTACCACATAACTTTTGACTGGGTGAACCGATTTTGATGATCCTTTTTTTATATGATAGCTAGTGAATGATGTGGTCCTATTTAAATATTATTAATATTTTAATAATTGTTAAGACCTAACAAGTAGTTTTTGAGTTATTCGTAATAATGTAAATATTCAGTACAATTTAGATGAAATTAATTTTGTGTTTTATTAAAATTTTATTTATGCATACAAACTTTATTCAAATATGCCATATTGTTATTCCTCCGTCCACATAATTTTTATAAAAAAAATGAGAATTAAAATCTGGAATATTAATCTACGCAAAGGAAGTCATGTGACAAACCTAGTTTCAATGTAAAACAATCAACAAATCTATTCACAATATACATAGCGTAGTGTTTAAATTGAACAATTAAATAAGTGCAAATGTTTACAGTACAAAACGGATACTGATACGATTTCAGCTTAAATTAATTTACGTTATTTAGTTTTGCCACAAAGATGGGTTTCCATATTACTGTTATAAGGGATATGTTAAATTTTATTAATGGTATGTTAGAGTTAGTGTACGAGTATATATTAGAGAGAGTTATATCACTAAGACAATTTTGAATTATTATGTCGGCTATACGCTAGATATTATTGAAAAAAATATTATATTTTAAAGTAATAATCATTCACTAAGCAAGATTCGCGAAAGAATCGCGCCTCTAGTGTTTTTAAAGTTGTCATTTTTAAATTTATTTAAAATTTGACGTGTTGGTAATAATAGTTTTCCCCTTTTCCACCCATCTTTTCCCCAAAATGTGGTGGTTTCAATAGCGGACTACTATATTGAACCCCCCACCCGCTCTATCTGTATCCTCTAGGTCGGCAACGCATCTACATCTCTGGTATTGTAGATATCCATAGGCGAAAGTAACCACTTACCATCAGGTGGTCCTTCTGCTCGTTTGCCGTCCATTATCCATAAAAAAAAAGTACTCTTTAATGCATTTTCTTTGAAGTCAGTTTTCTCGAATACACTTGAATTGAATCGCCATCCGCAGTTGGACAGTGTCAGAATGAATATTTTCATTATTCTGCTATGATAAAACAAAACGCGTCGTTGAGTTCCGCTGCTTAACCCGCAATGTCTCTAGGCGGAAAAAAGGCAATACAATGTCTTAACATTAGGTCATACCAGCCTTGTGGACAAAAAGAGACAAGGAGACAGATAGTGTCATAGCACTCCTTCCTCCACTTACCGTCTGTAGATATAAGAAATATAAAATCAGTTACCCATCTACAATTTTAAGCTCCACTTCCCCATACCATAAAAATCGTTACCGGAAGTTTGCTCGCTGTTTGAGTTGGTAACTGTTAACGACTTAACTTGCAATAGATTATTGCTTCGATACTACCCGTTTGTTTAACTATACCCCCTTTTTGTTTTCTGTTTCTCTTAAACTTCCCGCATCCATCACGGGTTGTACTGCTTTGTGGATCTTGTAAGATATAATGAAAAGTTACTTAATAAAATAAGTTATATTGGGTAATAAGTGATTTTTAATTGCTATAATGGCGCTTTGGAATGGTGTCTGACTGAACGTGGGTGGTTGTTGGTTCGATTTGCACTCCAAGAAATGAAAATATTAAATAATATTTAGTATTTTAGAGGGAACCTAGTGTTAAGACATTCCATTCACCACTTTCCACCGAATTGAGGCATTGCGTGCTGAGTGGCGGAATTCAACACCGCGCTTTGCCTTGTTACCAAACCCAGGAAATGGAAAAATCCATTTCCTGGAATGAAATGGAATCGAACCCACAAGCTGTCGCGTTTACAGTCGCACGCTTGTGCCTTTGCGCCACGACAGGCGTTAATATATTTACTTCCATACACAAAAATATATATTTTTCATACATTTTTAAAATAGATAAAATAAATATTTATTCGCAATGTGTTTTTAATAAAAATCTTTAAAGCTTTTATTAAACGCAACTGGTGTAAAATTTAGTAGCGTCGAAACATAAATGTCAATATTGGAGAACAATGAAACGGAAAATATTTTTATTAATACAAAAAAACTGGAGCAATCACGTTTAGTATGAAAATTTTATTTTATTTCATTTTGTTATTTTTATAGTCGAAAATTCTAATAAAAATTGTATTTAGCCATGCCTTTTAAAACCTTGTATGCATGTTTTTTTAGCTTCACGCTGTATCCCGCATATAGCAGGGTAAGCAGAGGGAACTAGAGAACCCAGTGTTAAGGCACACCGTTCCCCATTTTCCGCCGAATTGTGGCATTGCATGTTGAGTGGTGGAACTCAACGCCGCGCTTTGCCTACTGGAACGGAATTGTTAAAAGAGAATAGAGTGCCTTAGCACTAGATTCTGTGGTTCCCTCTGCCTACCCTGCTCTATGCGGGATACACGTGAAGACAAAAAAAAAGTTATATTGGGTAATAATCACTATTATTATAATTTGTTTAGGCCACCGTGGCACAGCGTCTGACTGTAAACTCGATTGGTTATGGGTTTGATTCCCTCTTGATGTAATGATTTTATTTAAACTATTTTCATTCAGACAGGAAACGATGAACGGAGTGTCCTCACACTATATTCTCTCTGACTACCCTGCCAAGGATAAAACATGAAGCTATTTTTACTGCGCCATGATTGTTTCTATCAATAATAACATGTCACAATACATAGTCAATTTTGTCATAATGAGATAAATGCTAATAGTCAATATTTGCTAGTTTAACAGTAATTGGTAATTGGTAATGAATACGCTCGGTTTGTGTGCTTTGAACAATGATTCAATATCCAAACCTGTGACCCGAGCTGTATTCGTTGTGTAAATATCGTACTAAATAATGCATTGTATTCATAGGCAGAGATAGGAGAGAGGAGAGTGAAGGCATTTTAAAAGACCCACTTAAGCCTACATGTAAGTATGAGCCATCGTATAACGCAGTACTCCATATTCCTCCATGACTTTTTTAAATAATTTATTATGTTATTCTAATGTATAGGCCATATCACTGTAAACAACAACAGTAACAAGGAACAAATATCTGTCCATCTTTAAGAACTTTTGCATTTATAATTATTAGGATTGTAACTCAAATATATAGATAGAAGTTTTAGTTTCAGTTTTCATTCTTAAAAAATATTTGTTTTATAGTGACCATTTTTTAATTTTTTTTGTTCCTTTTTTTTAACTTTACGCTGTATCCCGCATATAGCATGGTAGGCAGAGGGAACCAGAGAACCTAGTGTTAAGACACTCTATTCTCTTTTAACAATTCCGTTCACCAATTTCCGTCGAATTCAGGCATTGTGTGTTGAGTGGGAGAACTCAACGCCGCGCTTTGCCTTCTTACCAAACCCAAGAAATGAAAATACTAAATTTTACATTTCCTGGAGTGGGGATCGAACCCACAACCTGTCGCATTTACAGTCGCACGCTTGTGCCTCTGCACCACGACAGGCGTTATTCTTTTATGTATATTTTTTTAATTACACGTGTTGTATTTTGCCTTACCTATAAAAAAGTAATACTTATTTTATTAATGACATTCTATATTATGTTAAATCTTTATTTAGATTATTTTCATTTTTCCCAGACTGGAAAGGAAAAGCGCGGTGTTAAGTTTCGCCTTTCAATACGCAATGACTTGAATTAGGACGAAAAGCGAAAAATGTTGGGTCTCTAAATAGGACCCTTTCCCGCATATAGGGCAGTACAAAATAGATCATAATCTTATATCAAGAGACTCCCTTCTCTACTTTTCGTTATAAATTGAGACATTGTGTGACGATTAGCGTAACTAAGCTACGTAATTTTGCCTCACCAGAGCAGAAAATAAAAAATAAAAAAATCCTTCGAGTGGAGGTGGAGGCAATAACCAATCCTCTTTACTGCGCTAAGGCACTTCAATGGTGTCAAACCTACATTTAACCTAAAATTCGAACCCAGGACCACCTAATAGGCCATTCCAAGTAAAATATAAACAATATAATATGAAAATCTAAAGTCCACAACTGGACGTTGTAACATGGCCGCGACAAATTCAATCAACGCGATGACAGCCATATTTCCACTCTCTGGAGAACCGTTTTATTACACGTGACAGAGTTTCACGCGTGCGTGCTCTTCAGTTATTTTTGTACTTTATTAAAAGGGTAATAGCCCAAGCTATGGTATGTTGAATAATAATATAATTATTTTATAATACTGGGACCTTGCAGATGGATGAAGCTAATCGATTCTCTTTTTTTAACTTTACGCTGTATCCCGCTCATAGCAGGGTAGGTAGAGGAAACCTGAAAACCTAGTATTAAAACACTCTGTTCTGTTTCTCCCCACTTTCCGCCAAATTTGGTAGTGTGTGCTATGTGGCGGAACTCAACGCTGTATTTTGCGTTGGTAACAGACGCTCTGGTTGTATGATGCTTTTTGTGAAGAAATTTTAATTTTAATTTAATTTAACCTACTATATATAAAACGCTTTCGTTACTGGCAGAAAATGTAGAGACGCAACTACTGATCACAGAAAGCTGAAATTTAGCATGTACGCAAAGGGGTAGTGTAGAGGAGAGTACTAAGAGAGATCTTGTCGCAATAATCGCCAAATTTTGTCTCTGAAAAAAAAAAGCATTTTAAGTTTAACATTTACATAATCGAAGTCGCAGGATACAGTTAACCTATGAGACGATAGTATTTCCTGTTCAACTGAATTGACCTGTAAAGATAAGAAAAAAAATCAAAAATGAATTCCGCCATTCTGTACATATGCATCTTCTTTCGCTTTCCGCGAAACCTACATTCTTAGTACTAATTTATCTGTACCTACCGGTAAACGCATAAAAATGCGTGAAGCAAAAACAATCGAGGTAAATTAAAAAAAAATTAAAACAATCTTTTATTTAATATTAATATTCTATAAGAAGAAAATGTTTTTTTCTAATGAACCTGGTTTAAGGAACTACATATGAGACCTAAAGCAAATTACTGTTTTTTCTTTTAATAAAAACTCATATTATAAACTCACGTGTTAAAAATTACATTGAAAATTAACTCCGGGTGAAAAAGCAAAAAAAAATGTGAAATATATTTAATATAACCGTCAAATGTACCTTTTATTGTCGTGTAGAGGGACGAGAGGGTGGTAACCTAAATGCCTGCCAATTTGCTACTAACGAGCACAAGCCTTTAATCTCTCGGCGGACTTCAAAAAACGTAACCCAAAAATTACAGTTCGACTTTTTCTCTGATAAAAATAATTGCTGTTCCGCTACGAACGAGGACGTGGTATAAATTGGCCAATCAGGTCGCGGGATTTTTTCAAAATGGCGGTTCAAATAAGCGTATAACACGCTTCTAATTGATCATTATTTGGGAGGACGCCGTGGAACGCACGTGTCCGCAATTGCTTCATATATCATAAACATTTTTTTTTTAATTTAAGCACTTGACCATTTTTCATGTGTTTTTGGAATTGAATGTGGATATTTAATTTCGTTCTAGCTTATTTACATCATTATTTTTTATTAGTTACACTCAATATAAAATGTTTTACTTTGTTAATAGATATTCATATTTCAGTAAAAATACTATAAATAGGCGAATACTGTACAATTAATATTTTAGCAACTAAAACGAACAATTATAACGAATAATTTCAAATTGCTAATCAGATCTCAACAAAATTTAAATGAAACCACATTAGAAGTACTACCATTTATATAAAAGAAGAAACATCAAAATCGGTTCACCCAGTAAAAAGTTATGCGGTGGCACACCTAAAAAACAGCAAAATTGATAACTTCCACTTTTCTTCATTGTATTTCTTCACCTACCAAGTATTGTATTTCTTTCTTTTTTTTCTACTAACTTCACGATGTATCCCGCATATAGCAGGGTAGGCAGAGGGAACCTGAGAACCTAGTGTTAAGACACTCCGTTCTCTTTCAACAAATCCGTTCCCCACTTTCCGCCAGATTGAGGCATTGCGTGTTGAGTGGAGGAACTCAACGCCGCATTGTATTTCTTCATCTTCCTATTAACGTATAACCTACTAGCAAAATAGTATTCAAAATTCTATATTTCTGCAAATGGAGGGCATATTCTCAAGACAAGCAACATTTGGTTTGTGCTTGATTTAACAAAAAAAAAAGAAAAGGTTCTAAAGAGTACAAATATTACAAAGAGCTCAAAAACTAGTTGTCAAATCTTAACTGTATGAAAATTTAAATCCACAAGTCGATAGAAAAATGGAAGGAATTTTTCACCAACTAATCTATTAACGTATTACTAGCAAAATACCCAACAAAGATATAACACTGTACATTTCACACGTCATAAAGATTGCAAATCGAGGGTATATTCAACGTAACATTTGGTTTGTGCGTAATTCCATTCCTTCTGAGCCATTGCCCGTTACACGCTCGAGTTGGAAGATCAATCTATTTTCAATTTTTCCTCCCCCACATGACGCCAAATTGGTTGTCTACCCTCACGCATGACACGGGTGAGATTGCTGACTTTTAATTCGTTGTCCAAGATAGCGATCTTCTGTAATTTAAATTGCCCTGTTCAGCCAGAAAACGTTGTTTTTTTAATATAGGAAAAAAGGAGTGCTTTATTATTTTTATTTAAAAGCTCTTCGTTGGTTGGTTAGGTAAATACAAAATCAACGCAATATTTAGTTTATATCTTGATTTTGACGATTTGGGTATACATACATATACATATGTGCGTCGAAATTCTTATACGCTTATTACAACTTATTTACGTTGTTAGCATCTCTGTACAAAGATTTTACAAATTTCCGCTACCCAAAGATTATTTCAAGAATAATAAAGAAGGAATATGGTATAAGGTCATTCAGGACAAGCTTCCTCGTAGTCCGTGGTTTGGAGAAAAAAACTGACGCGTCAACAGATTGTTATGGCCCTTCGGCTGCGTTCTGGGCATATTCCGCTAAGGAAATTTGGATATTTAATGAAAAAAGTGAGTTCTCCTAAATGTGAATTGTGTGGAGTGGATGATGATATACACCATTTCTTGGTGGAATGTGTCCGAAACGCCAAGGCTCGTCAACAATTGATGCGTCGTTTTAATATAAATTTAATGGATGTCGGCGTAATGTTATGTTTACTCTCCAAACCTTATTCTATAGAGGCTAAACTTTTATATAAATTTAAATATAAGTAGTGTTTATTAATTTTTATTGTTGGTGTGCTGTAAGTTTTTTCTTAAGGGTACGATGGGGCTGACATTTTTGTATCTATAGTACTTAAAAAGCCCCTAAATAAAAATAGA